>KN835528.1:2824-17590 GCA_000827255.1 Suillus luteus UH-Slu-Lm8-n1
GGGGGGGGTGTACCTTGCAGTGGACGAATAAGTATGGCTTGAATACGTATTTCATGAGTGGAAAAAGGCAGTAAGAATAACATAAACCGAGGCCGGCCTACAACAACAAGACATACCGATACATATCTGTACAATGACACGAGTGTCACAAGAGCGCCGAGGGACTGGAAGATGAAGATGATGCCGAGTTCCAGTCGTCGCACCAATCATCAATATTATCAGATGCACGCGATTCAAGTGTCGTAGCACTTCCAGCAGACGTGCCGCCTTCCGAGATCCGACAGCTAAATTAGTTTGAGAAATTGGAAGATTTTTGGGGATCGTGCTCACCAACAGCAATGCGTGCAATGGCTTCGGCAAACATGTCCACTTCAGCCTGTGCCCGCTGCTTCTTGAAGTACATTATACGAAACTCAAATTTGAGTTTGTCTAGCGTTTTGAGCTCTGGCTTGAAGCTGTCGGCATCGTCGGTGCGTGCTGGGGATTTCTTTGTTTCTGCCATGCATGCGCTCACGTATGTGCGATGTGCCACATCATTGACGAGAGTCTTCAAACAGCCTGGTAGGTAAGAATTTTTATCATCGGGCTGCACGCTGTCAGAATACTGGGTCCCTCGTAGCATTAGTAGTACTTGCCTTTGTAGATTTTCCATGGAGATGCTCCTGAAGATATTGTGGGCAATCAGGAAGTTGTATGCGACTGGCACTGTCGACTTCTGTAGCATCGTGAAAATGCGAAGACGTCAAGAGCGAGGCCTTGCGACATGAGGAAAGCCACGCCATGCATTTATAACGAGTAGGTGGGGAGCAATCGGAATTGGCTAAGGTGAACTCCTGGCACGCTCCCACATACCCAACAGTGTTCAAGGGCAGCGTTTGCAGAGCAAGCCATGGTGTAGCTATGAAAATGGTGAATTTCTTACGGATTCGAATAATAATCACTCACGTGAATTATCCGCGGGGTTCAACTTTTCGCTAAAGTTTGCCATCGCTTTACTGAACAAGGAAACTTCCATCTGTGCTCGATACATGCTCTCCTCCATGAAACATCGTCCTCTTTGCATAGAAAGTACTGCCATATTCTCCTCCTCTCGCTGGAGCTGCGTTTGGACCGCCAACTCCCTGAGGCTCATGTCAAGGAAACATATAAGGTCATAGGGATCGACCGAACCAAACAGCACGGTAGCTGAGATAAACAGAGAGTCTGAGAGCTGGAAGTAAACTTATAAGAATGATATCAAAACCATAAGAGCACACTGACATTTTCAGCCCCCTGTGTCTGAAGCCAAGATCGCAGAGCAACTTCGGTGGGTTCAATTTCAAGAATGTGAGTATTCACATGTGAATGGGACGTAGAAGGACAAACTTGGGCGATATTTAACATGTTAGAAAGTTCGTGAGGGAGCAGAGGCTCGAGGGATATTCACACGATCGTGCAATACTTATACGGTCTATAATACGGGTACGATGCTGCACTTCGACCTTGTCCTATTTGGGACGCGATGGCGCACTGTGACGCAGAAACCATCAAACTATAAAATAAAATTAATTACGCAATTTGAAAATAATAGAAGGCGGAGCCAAACCTGGGAAAATGCACTTCCACTGGCAGCCGCGAAGATAAGGGCTGGAAGCTCGAGTGCTTTGTTTATGGTGCAGAAAACGCTCAGCACGACATCCATCCAATGACCCATTAAGCACGTAAAAGACCCTGTCGTCCTCAGTAAACGGACTGTTCATAAGGGAGGGGTGGCAAGTCAAACGGATGGGGGCGCCCAGAACACGTGCCACGTCCAAGGTCGTTGAAGGCACACAGCAAAGACTATTGTAGGCGCCACTGAGGCCATCCAATGTGGATTAGGAACGTCCGTCCATCGAATGCAGAGATCGTTTGCGCCCTAAAGGCCAACTAATGTGGCCAAATTGATGCAATGGCGTCCAAGTAGCCTGAAAGTAATGTCAACACTTCAACTGCTGTCCTGAATTCTTGGTGTTGGTACCTTTTCATCTATACAGAGCGATACCCGTGCGTGGTCGAGTTCAACGATGCTGTGTTTGCAGGGCCGATCTTGAACCACGAAGTCGAGACTTTGTCTGGATAAGGTGATCCTAATGCTTGCGATCTCATGATGATGGCGGTCCCGTAGAAGCGTCAAATCCTGTAACAACATCGTCATCGACGGCGCCACCGATTTCGAGGTGACAAACGTTCAGTCATACAACGGCTACGTTCTCCACACCGGTTCTCTCAAATACGGTCAACTTTCCGTCGGTGATGAAGTCATCTCCTCCTACGATGAGCTCCGCCGCTGGCCGCTGCGTAGCAACCACACCGCAACGCACATCCTTAATTTCTGTCTCCGTGAGGTGCTCGGCGACCACATTGACCAGAGAGGCTCGCTCGTGGCACCAACAAAGCTTCGCTTCGACTTTTCACACAAAACACAGATATCTCTCCCTGAGCTTGCGAAGATCGAGTCAATGAGCATTGACTGGATCAAGAAGAATGTGAAGGTATACGGCAAGGACCTGGATCTCACAACTGTGCACAAGATATATGGGCTGCGCGCCGTCTTTGGTGAGGCATACCCAGATCCCGTGCGTGTTGTCGTGCTCGGGTACGATGTAGATGAGGTTGCGAAGGACATCGACAACCCGAAGTGGCGGAGCATGAGTGTTGAATTTTGTGGTGGTACTCATGTTGCGAAGACGGGCGATATCAAAGACTTTGTGATCACCGAGGAGAGAAACCTTTAAGAGTTGAATGTTCGAATCGTGGTACACATAAGTAAGGACGGAAACATACCTGTGAGAATAAGTCGAAACCCCCGCGACGCGCAGCTTGCTCGCAGACCATGCTCATGTTTACTAACACCCAGAGAATGAGGCCAGGGCGGAGCTCATTGAAGGACTTGATGTCAAAAGAACCAATGGATGGTTTCAACTCGCGGCCGATGTGCCACTAAACAGGTCAAAGTCTAAAGTCATGAATAACACTGACAAGCGAACTTGAAACGTACGTCATGAGTGAGATTTCCCCAGTTGCCACCAAGTGCGAGAAGAGAACCTGGGCGGTATGAACTTGCGTACACGTAGAAGGCCTGCACTAAGGATATGATAAGCGAAGCAGTGGGCCGTTGCGAAAGATAAGCCACAGGAGATGCCCACCGCAAGGAGGAACGTCGAAAATGAAAACACGTCAGTTCAAATAATAATGGGAATCGTTCGTTCAAGTCCTGAGGCAGAGTAAGCGTTAGTCGACAACGAGATAAGCAGCCTGAGCTCACCAGACTCTGAGTTGTACAAGCCGCCTTTGCATTCGTAACAGGGAAGTGTGAAGAGTGTCGGTTTGGTCGGCGCGGGGATGATGGCAGAGTAACAACTAAATATTGGGGTGCGTCAGAGAGGTCATGTATTAGGCATCGATATTTCACCTAGCGTGGATTTCAGTCTGCGACTTTGATTGACGTATCGAACGAGGTGAGAAATGGCGTCTGGGTCTGTTAGTAAGTGGGCAATCTGGAGAGTCGACTTTCGTTAATCGGAAGAGGTGTTGGTTCAGCGGAAGGTGGCGAGTGCGAAGTCCAATGAGAAGACCAGTGAGGCGCTTGGAATATGTAGACGTGAGTTTGAGGAAGGAGCGTTTGATTGCGTTAGGGTCAATTTGCTGAATGTGTTAGAAGCGTGGAGAGGTGGACCAGATGTTGGCCCACCTGGTGAGGATGCGCTCTCGATGAGCTTGCTTGATGGCTGAAAGACTGAGCGGCAACATGTTGATGCGTAGATACTTTGGGAGAGACTCACGGGGGCTTGTGCGATGCCTTCCTTCCGCCACTAATTTCGCTGCCTTATCTGCCTCTTCATTCCCGTGAACCCCTTCGTGACCAGGAACCCAAAGCTTGAAGTTCGGGTTTACGTGCTTGATCTTTCATAAGAGTCTCTGAAATTTCATTGTGAGATATGAACCAGGGTTAGAATAAAAACTCTCACCGGATAGGATGGCGGCTTGGTTATCGACTGAGATGGAGAGAGGGAAGATAGGGTTGCGTTCGGTAGCTAGAAGTTTGGCTGCTAAGGTCAGGCCGACCATCTGGGCTTCGAAGACGGTCTTTGCATTCTTGAGGCTGAAGGGTGTGCCCTTTGGACGCCCGCGTCGTCTGAGTTTGAGTCATCATTCAAGTTCAGTCAAATCCGCCGAAGTCCAAACTCACACTGTAGTATTACATAAGCTCGACTTATAAGCTCTTTCGATCGCAAACTGATAACTATATACATCGTCGTACTCGTTCGAACAATGGCTCAAGTACAAGACAGTGCGAACACGACCATGGTAAGTCGTTAACGGCGTTCGACGAGTGGGGACTGACGAACTATCTGAGACAGATCCAGCAAGTTAATGAAAACGTAGCAAATAATGTAGGTGGTGATAGCACATACCGTACTAGTATGTGAAGATGGCGACGCTATGCGACAGGATCAGCAGGACAATCAAACACATCAGCCTGGGTTTTCGGTCACGACAACTGCGTTGGTGAGTCTTCGATTGTCGTTAGCGATTATGAATCGTTAATCACATTCCGCACTTACTACTTAGGCCCTCTGGGACTATGCAAAGGCAATCATGCAGGACGACCGTGAGCGCGCGCTCACCGATCCCCTTGGAGGCCGTCCTTACCACCCGCCCGTTCCAATGACACGTCGTGACAGGTGCATCCTGACCCTCATGGTGGAGGGAAAGCGAGACGAGTTGAGGCGGAAGTGGGAGGAATTGAACGAGCTCGAGCTTCTCCTGGGGTTGGAGTACGTTTGAGGGCCATGGTGGTATCTGGGTTACGGCGTGATGGTCGAAGAGCGTTTCCGTTTGTCGAAGAGCGTTTCCGTTTGTTGATGTGCATCTCCTGGATTAAGTATGCGTATGAGAAGTGACTGATTTTCATTCGAGTGATACGGATCTACTTGTAACTCGTAGGCTAGTACATCCTGCTCGACAAGGTTCAATGTATAATATCGCCTCCAGCATGTAATGCCATGCGTAGCCCGGTGACTTCTAACGTTTGTGAGCGTAATTCCGTTGGACATGGAATAAATACTTACTTCGGATATTCGGGCTGCCACGATCTCACTCAAAACGCTTACTATCATACGCTCACTATATAACACACCCCTTGCTTTAAAAACTACTGTGAAACAAGATGCAATACAACAGATATTAGCGTACATTCCGAGTCATGACCACAGTAGACGACAAATGAGATACAAATGTAGGGATCAATTTCGGTTCGATCGGCCAAGTCGAAAGACTTCAAGGACGCTGTGTTCGCATTAGCTACTGACGCGAAAATCAGATTGAATATAAACCTACATAATATCGCATAGCCGTAAAAGGTTGGCCATGAATTCCGGGTGACCCTCGTCATCGTGCTGATCGATCAGCTCGGCGATTGTCTCACGAAGCTCCACGAACACCTGAGCCGTGGTTGGATAGTGTGTGAGTAGCTCGACGGGTACCTTCATCAAGATCGAGTATTTCTGCAGAAGAGCGCTGTAACACTTGAGTGCATATTGAGCAGACAACAACATGTGTTGGAAAGAGACTTACGCTAGCCCCTAGCAAGGACAGAGTTGAAAGGGGCGGATAATTACTGTTCTTGAATGTTTCCGGTTCTAGATCGGCCAACACGAGTCGAATACCATGTGTCTCAGAGGGACGAAAAACGATGTGCCACATGATTTCTTTGGCGATTTGCTGAAACAGGAACCAAGCAAAGCCGTTTTCCTGCGAGGTGGAATAAGAGCGACAACTGAAGGAAGTGCGGTACACTGATCGGAAGCATGTTAGATTTTGGCCTTATGAACATCTGGAGCAGATTATGGACCATATCGGTCAATAAGACACCCGCAGCTACATCGTCAAGACCAAAGCCTGCGTGAGGGTGGCCGATCGAGTAGAGTGCTAGGCGTTTGATATCGTAAAGAAACTCTGTCAGGGAAGGGTTGACCTATTCGAGGATGAGACATGAAATGGAAGCACGAGATGCATACGTACGAGTGCCAACACATTCGCATGAGACATATTCGCGCTGCTGTTAGCCGACTTGACTAAAGCGAGGTCAGTATTTCTAGCAGGTATCAGAGGAACTAAGCTCCTGACCAACTTCCAAATCACTGACACTGAGGTTGGCCCGAAGGAGAGCGCGAGGCCAGACCTCCTGAATGGCAATATCCCTGCGGTCTATATTGAGCATGAAAGGATTGTCAATTTCACCAACGCAAACTGCTACTCGAAGCAGGATCCGGAGATAAGCAATGGCTGTCTTCCAGTTATTGTATATTCTCACAATCCTCTTGAGGCCTCCTTCGGGTTTAGCAGGTTGTTTCGCCTTTTTCTTAGTGGAGCGGGTTGATTTGCGGTCTGTATGGGTACTGATGGCAGCGCTATCCGCCTCATTGACCGAGTACGAAATCCAGGAATAGACCGTCGGCGGCGCTGGCACAGCTACATTTGATGTATGTGCGTTTGCATAATCTGTGGATATCACCTGTTGGGCGCCATCATATGCATCTGTCACGATATCATCCTTTGAACTGCAAGCCTCGGCTACGTCGTCCGACATCACATTGGCGCAAGGAAACAAACATGTAGGGTTGATCGTAGAACTGCATGTGTTGCCTGCATCTGACATGGCCGCAAAGGCTGTGAAGTTGATGTCGGACCAAGGGTAATAACCAATGGGATGGCGTGCGGGATGAACAACAGCGGTGGAGTGGTTGGAATCAACCTATAGTATATCGTCAGGTGAGAGTTACATCGAATTGAACAGTAGACTTACGGAGCCGTATACAACATAGAACCTGTTATCGGGTCCTATCCTTGTACCCTTGGGAAGGAAACCAAACTGTTGAACCACTGGGTTAAGCTTTAAAGCTATTCAGTGGGAGGACAGACACGGTGAAAACTCGACTTACAGAATTGGTAAAGACGGGAACTTCTTTGCTCTGTGCAGGTTCGAAGGCTGAAAAATGGATGACTGATGTCGCCACATAAGCATATAGAGTGATATGGTTTTTTAGCTAAGACGAAATGAGTATGCAGCCTCGCACAAATTCAACCACGTACTTCGGCATGCAGCGTTGTTCGACACTAGGATTCCAATAAGACATCAGACGTAAATATGCTTAAGGATATAAATACTTGCATATAGAGGGTACAGCGAAGGCTCAGGTCCCAAAATCAGATACCCGATGAAGTCGACGTGGTCCACGCCAACGAAGTCGCCCTGCATAACCGAGTGAGTAATAAGCTTGGGGAGATAATAACAAACTAACAAAAAGGGGCATGAGACCAATGTTGTCAAACATGAAGGAGTCAAACAGTGTAGCTGGTTCGCCCATACGGTGGGCACGAGAAGAGGAAGCCATTATAATTCCTGATAAAGCCAAGAGTCATCGCGAGGCTTTTAAACCCTGGCCAGTTCGCCGTCGAGCCAATTTTTGGGCGCACCTTGTCACAATTCAATCTGAACGCTAAATTAAGCGAAATGCATCGACACTGTCGCAAAGCGGATGTTGACGTCTAAAAACCATTGCGCCATCAAAATATTCCAGGTACATACCATTTTAAATCTAGACGCTCGATTAACCGAGAGACATCAGTGCCATCGAATGCCCAGAGTAGTCGCGTTGGACGCCATTGGATGCCTAGAGTAGATGTTAATGGAGCACTATTACGTGCTCTGTTGTAATGTAGTCTAATTTTCGTAATCTAATTCTAACTCGCTCTCATACATCGCTTCGAATTGTTCTACGAGCAATTCCTGGCTACTTCCATACCACTGATCAGCGGGATCCATCATCTGAACATCGTCATCATCTTCATCGTCCTGCATACTTTCATTTTCGTCTCTGGATTGACTGTCTTCATCATCAGATTCTTCAACACGACGCTGCACTGCACTATCATCTCGCTGATGCATAGCCTGCGCATTGCAACGGTGAGAGTAGACATGTCCAACACCGAGCCCGAAGTGGAAACGCATTAGCATGTCGCGGTCCACGAAGCTGACAGAACTCAATATTACTGATAAATAATACAATACGACCAACTCACCGATTAACAAAGTACTCGTTCCAATCATCTTTATCCCCCGCACTTGCTGATACACCTAATCCATCAACATGTTTCTTGTGGCTAGAGAAACGAGGTATGATGTGGCAGCCCCGCAGAACATCTGCAGGATCAAGAAAGTCGAATGAATTCTCGTGCGCTAGGGGCGGAAAGGTAAGTCGGTCCAGGGTAGAGGTCTCCCAAGTGGAGTGCTGATCGATAGGCTCATACCACCGGACCCATAGAAACTCCATTCTAAGGGGAGTGTAGTCGATCATACCATTTCCGATGAAGATCACATTGACGTGATATATACCTATTACCTTCGCATACATATATCTGTGCCCCTCGTCCTGTATGTCGGTGTAGGGGCGGAGAACCATGACGTTGCAGTGGGAAGTCCTTGGGTTGATCACGTCTTGAGATCTGCGAACATCGTATGTTGTGTAGTTGATCCTTGCAATATTATGTCGATACATTCGATCATCCTTAATGATAATTGTGTTGGTGTCATGTTCATTGATAGAATCTTTCGACATATTGACGCGGCGCAATAGATGGCTCTTAAGTTTTGGAACAAAATTCTGCGAGAGGATGTTAAAATTTTCACGGCGAAGCATAATTAAACTCACTATGATGGCAGAATCACCTTGGAGGCTGCGCAAGTACGATCCTATGTGTGTATGATACTTTTGGGTTAGGCCAATGTGGTGGTGAGCTTCAGGGCGTGTCGCCAACTCGGAAATTTCGACGTGGGGGCGATGAATGATTCTGTCCCTGATACGGCGAATGCGTGTCTGACGGCGCTCAATTCGAGTTAGCTGTTTCACGAACGATCTACGATCGGTGCGGCGATATCTGGCTTTGGGAGAGCGATGTTCAAGCTCGCCCTAAAGGAGTCAGTAAGTTAAGTAGATGGTTAAGCGGGTTAGGACGCACCGGTTCAGTACTATACGAATCAGATGTGCCATACCGGCGTATTGTAGACACGTAGTCTCCTAATGCGTGAAACTTATACGTTTGAAAATTAAAAACCTTCGTGCGCTGCACATTCTGCCCTCGTGCTGCGATGCTCGAGCTTCCTTTTCCTTTTTGCCCTGTAGACTCTTTTCCCGCCTTCTTCACGAGGCGTTTGGCGTGAGCTTCAGCCTCCCTGGGCAGTTCGCGAGTCTGGTATGCGGCGCAAACGGTATTCTTGAACTGACGAAATTGTCGCCCGAGCGTCGATGTCACTTCGTCCATGATCTCGAGAGTTAGATCAGAGTGCATTCGAGCTTTCGCTAACCCATGCCAATGGGCCATAGTGAACAGAAGCTCAAGAACAATCCTATTGTGTGGTTCGGGGAGAAGACCATCAAACACAGGGATAGAGCACTACGAATCGTTAGTGGTCTATCCAGCATCAATACGCGCTGAGCTCATACCTGTAGAAGATCCTCAAAGTTTCGAGCCGCCATATGTGTCATTTCGGAAGCATTGGCCGAAAATTTCCAAATGGTAGCTGCACCAAATGTTGGGATCTGCCTATATCTAATGGTCGAGGTCAGCTGGACGCAGCGAATGATACAGTATCTAACAACATACCTCTTATCCAATCGATCAATTAAACCCTTGTCCTGCGCCGAGAGGATTCGCAATAAATGTGTGAATAACATCTTCCATACGCCGATCTCAAACTCGTGGAGAAGATCTACTACCAGAGCATGAAAAATATTAAACCCCATTGTGCCAAGTCGATCTATGAAAGCATTCTGAGGGATGATTAGTACTTGTCTATGATTAGGGACCAGGTCTCACTAATGTGGGTACCCAGGACTGCGCCTTCAAGATGTTTTCCACCGGTGCGCTCCCAACTGCGTAGTTCTTCTCGTAAATCAATTTACGCGCAGTGCTGACCAAATGTTCCCTGCTCTGAGCAGAGCGTTCCAAAGTTTCGCGCTGCTTTCTATCCTGAGGCCTTCCCATGTTCTGTATCCGATCCTTTGGAATTAGGCAGCGAGGACATGGGCAGCCTCCTAGATTTCGGACAGTGGCTATAAGTACTCTGGTGAAGTTAGAATTAACATTGTTGAACAAAGCACGGATCATGCACTTCTCAGGATAATCAGCTGAGTATGTGAAGACTCGAGGATAAAATCTGCGTATGATACCATCGCAGCAGTGAATGACTATTCCATGCGTATATGCTTCTATGAACTCGTCGTCCAATAAAACATTCCACTGCGCCTGAAATAGTTCTCGGCGGCAGTGAGTTGCACCATCGCTGGACCTGCCAGCAAAATCTTTAAATGATTCGGGGAGCTATAAGCGCAAAGTTAGATATATATTAAAGTCTATAACGTCGGAGCACGTACTGTTTCGAAATATGCAACGTGGTTGCTCAGGTTACAAGACGGCTTGCACCGTCGATACTTAGACTCGTTTGCGAAGTACATGTAGGTAGGCCAAAGTTTGGCATTTCCAAACGTAGTAAGTTGTGTAGCGTCGGACCAGAACATCAAACCAACCACTACTCGAGGGAGGTCACAACCTGGTTCCCCGGGCAAATCTTGTAACTGACTGTGGGCCTCAAGGAAAGCTGGAGACGTGTACATGTCCCCATATATCGGAACCTCGCCATCCAGGTGAGGAGGTTTCCAACAAAGCTGATACGGCTCATAATGGAAAAGTTTGTTATCCCGAGCGTTGGCGAGCTTCTCCCGTATAACGGCAACCAAGGAACGATGGTACAGATTGGTGGCTTGATAAGATTGGGGGCCTGGTGTATCACTGGTGCGGGAGAAGGGAACATCAATGGAAATCGAAGATTTTTTCCACCCAGCATCTTCGTCCTCCCATTCGTCAACATCGTCGTTATCGTACTCATTCGCACCAAGCTGGCAGTTAATTTTCTTCCAATGAGTAGAAGTGACGTCAGCAGACTTGAAAGTCTCGTCACTCAAAATATCCAGCAATGAAGTAAAGTCGCCTTGCGACTTCTGGACCCCCTGATTCCAATACCAATCTCCAAGCTGAAAGGACGAGCGATTGGGATATGGATGATATCGCTGAGAGTCGCTGCTCAAAGCAGCGAGTGCGCAAGGTTCTTCCGTGGGACTGTGGCTGCCTGGTATCAGCGAGAGGTCAGCGAGAGCGACAGACTCTTCTGGATCATGCGATGGAGGTACCGACGAGCAGTATTGGCGCACCAGCCCAAATATATTTGGGCGCGTGCGAAAAATAGTACGCAGTGGTAAGGCGGGTCGTTCATCTGAAGTGATGACGGATCCAATGGATTCTGGAGGTTCGTTTCGCACTTCCATAGGTACCGTGGGGGGAGCCTGAGGAAGTACATCCCTAAATCTGAGGGGCAGCTGACGGTTCTGACGGCGTGTTCTCCGCTGTGCCAAACTGACATCCTCCCATTCGTCAGCGTCCGCTTCAACGCGATTCGGGGGCGCGATCACTGCTCCGGAGGGGGGCGACCCGGTAGGCAGGGGAGCCACCTGAGCATCGCAATGATGAGTCGCTGCTGAACGGTTGGCATCATTCGAGCTGAGGTGGGCGGTGACCACATCAGACATGTCGCTTGGCGATCCATCGCCCCCAACAAGTCCAGGAGAGATACGCGCTTTTTTCCTACGTCCTATGAATTCCTTGAATGAAGAAATGGCCGACGTTAATCGTTTTTTCGTGTGCGAGCACGAGCGCTGGTGTTGGCTGAAATGATTTTGAGCCGTGAAGGTTCGCTTGCAGTGGCAGGTGTAATTTGATAAGGACATAGAGGGCTGACTTCTGCGATCCCAATTAGTTTTAAACCAATAGAGTATTGATGGAATGGAGCACTCACAGCCATATTCGCTGTAAATAATGATGGCGCGGCGGTAGCTATTGCCATATGGTGCAGGCCATGACCGGATGCGTTCAACGATGGCGCAGCGGTAGCTATTGCCGTATGGTCCAGGCCATGACCGGATGCGTTCAACGATGGCGCAGCGGTAGCTATTGCCGTATAGTCCAGGCCATGACCGGATGCGTTCAACGATGGCGCGGCGGTAGCTATTGCCGTATGGTGCAGGCCATGACCGGATGCATTCAACGATGGCGCAGACTATCGCCATTATCGCCATATGGGCGTGCAAGGAACCTTATTGTCAAGAATCATTTATATAAACCTTAGAATCAGGATTTAATTCAGATCCCACCTGTATAGCCTGAAATGTCGGCGCCGTCTTCTCCATCCTCTGAATGGTCAGCGCTCGCACTCCCCGAATACACTCCTGACCCCAACATTGTGAAGTTGCTAGTTCGGATCCTGACTGCTCAACACGGTATACTTCAATACCACGCTCAAACGAGGGAGCTGTCAACGTACCCATGGTTAATTCAGATCCGCACACCTCATAGATTCTGCGCTCACTATAAAACCCATCTTACAGGCCAATCGGCCGACGCGGGGATAAAATCCACCCTTCCCAATTTGCGACATATCGTGAAACCCATGTCTTTCATTACCCGTGTTGTCTCTGTGCGACGGGTGACACATACGTCGAAGCATCCGTGTTTCAGCGAACACATGGGATATCTCAGGGGGACTATTTTGCTGAATGCGCGACTGGTTATTGTGGCTACTTGCGTAAGTTTACTTCATAATCACGCATGATGAATGGCTAATACTCAATTTAGTAAACATTGAGAAATTCTTCGAGAGAGCATACGTACCGACGATGTATTACCCTCGAAAAAAGTACCCCTCGCTCAAATTTGAAATGTCCCGCTCGTAAGTGACAGCATGGCTGTATGACGTTATTGCCCTTGCGACGAGGACATGTATGACGGGGCGATCTGCATTCTTTCCACTAGATTAATTTCTTGGTCATACCGGGTCTCACTGAAGCGCACCGCATTTCCAGTTGACCTCGACAAGTCTTCAATGTTTTATGTATTATATGACTTCTCTATGTACGTAGCATTCAGTAACTTACGATCAAACTCATGTGGATGTTGGGAAAGCCATAACAGTATGAAGCACGCAGGTTGATATACTGACTGACTTTGATAATGAAACTCCGCCGGCAATACCCGCGCCAACCACACCGGCCGTCGCTGTCTTTGTCGCTAATAATGCCGCAGTCATCGTCGGGCCTACTCCAAGTCCTCATGAGACTCACGCCAACAACACTTCTAAGACTGCCGCTGTCACCAATAAACACCCTCCACACGCCATTGAACAACACCTAGGTTCGCAGTCCTATGAACAGGTTCAGGGACAAGATCCGGTATGTTGCTTAAACTTTACCGAAGCCTTCATGTTGCTAAATCGGTGGCACAGATTACCCCCGGCGTGCAGAATACCCCCAGCGTGCAACACGACGTTGTGGTGGATAAGAATGCCCAAGTCCAGCCCAGTCAGAGTCAAGGCAAGACAGTACGTCGCCGCGCCTGACAGCACCATCTTTTCGCTCATTTGACTTCACAGACGCAGTCCACTAGCACTGCTACTAACGCAAGTCCCTCTCAAGGCAAGGGCAAGAGGTACGACGATGGCCAGTACCACCCGAATTCTTCGTACGACAACAGTACCACCCCAATGGTCCGTACATTCCCAGTACCACTGATGCGACTAGTCCCACCCCCCGTCGCTCTCCCCGTTCAAAACGTGATTCTTCCAGTCCAGTCTCATCTCATGACAGACCATCCTCCGCTGCCTCAAATTCACATTCAAAGGATGGTAGGTCTGCTTCTCCAAGACCAGTACTATTCCCTTTGGCAGCAATAGCTTCCCCAACAACAGATCAATCATACGGCTGGCAATTCTCTTCCTCGCTTGCTAATTCTCTTCGTGCTGGCCCCCTTTCCCCTGCAATGCTAGCCGGTCCACAGCAGGGTTCAGACTCCGCCTCCCATATGCCTTTTGACACCTCTTTCCGAACGGGTTTGACTCCCCGCACCGGCCTCACTCCCCTTGTAGGAGGTCCCGTATCTTTCCCCCTTCCTTCACCGAATACTGCCGCTTTTTTGGCGCTTATGAACAATAATGCAGGCGCTAATTCAAACGCAACTATAACACCAAACACTCTTAGCGCAATCACAAGTGTTATCAATTCCTCCTCGGCCCAGTATAGTTCGGTCACACACGCCCCCACAACAAGTTCTCACCTATCTACTTCCATAACTGCCAATCAGGAGAATAGTGATCCTCCTTACCTCAGCGCATCCTCTGCCGCAAGCACTGCTGCAAATGGTTTATATCTTCTTTCCCAAGCTCATCAGGAGCTTACCAACGTGAAGAAGCACAGGCCACGATTTGAGGATCCTCCGCGGTCACCAACTGTTATCAGGATTGATCAACCAGAGCGAACGCACCCTGAATCACATACCGGCCGACCAGTAATCATAACTCCGGGAGAACATCACACGTTTTCAGGTATTTGGGTTGCTATGGACGTTAACTTATCTGACGAGCCTTCCAGAACGACATCCTTTGAGCCCCACTAGTCAGCTTCAACATGAACTGCGTCGTGTCCCCGATGTATACATTCCAACTGTACATTCACATCATCGGACACCTTCTGTAAGGGACGACGACGCTGGACGGTCACACCGTCGAACGCCTTCTGCAATGGAACACGACGATCACCATCGAACACCTTCAGCAATGGGCGATGATAGACAAACACACCA
>KN835529.1:0-20243 GCA_000827255.1 Suillus luteus UH-Slu-Lm8-n1
GGACCAATGAACATGATTGAGGTCGCCTGAGAGAGGCTGATGATCGTTTGACATAGGCACGCTTTCGCTAAGAAAATGATGAGATGAAGTGCATCATCAAAATCGAAATTGAACACCAACCTCTCGGATAGAATTTGAGAATCGTAGCATGAGGAATTGGCTGCGAAGGACATAGAAAGATGTGAAGTTGATGTGCGAGTATTTGGATGAGCGATGTGAGATGAAGAACAAGCGAGCAGATAACATTTATTACAGCTTATAGTTGCGGGGTAGAGGAATAGCGAGCATTAACTTGAAGGTGGGCCACAGTGGAATCACAGAGGCCTGAAAATTTTGATGTGTAGGGTCAGTCGCAATTTTATTTGCAGACGTGCAATGACACTTACTTTACCTGTCCGTAAGTCGCGGCACAGGGCGTTCTGTACCTTTGGCGTGGTGACTGAAAGGCGTGATATAATCTAACCACTCAAAGCACACCGCAATACTTTTTGTTGAGATTGAAA
Organism: Suillus luteus UH-Slu-Lm8-n1; assembly: GCA_000827255.1. Taxonomy (NCBI): domain Eukaryota; kingdom Fungi; phylum Basidiomycota; class Agaricomycetes; order Boletales; family Suillaceae; genus Suillus; species Suillus luteus. Next base: position 504 of record KN835529.1, read on the forward strand.
CTAGCATGGTTCGACGTTAGCACGTACAGGAAGATTCTATAAGACGACCTGCGATGCAACAGAGGGCACGCAGCGCGTGATACCCCCGTAATGATGCGATATGATGGCAGTATTCTCTGTGTTAGACCATTCGTCAACGCTTATATTGTTCAGGTGAGGAAAATCAATATACTTGCATCATATCATGATATCGGATTGAGATAGCCAAACAATCCACGGTTATCGTGACTTTGTCGGAGGCATAGAGCTGCGCGCACATCATGCAATGGTTGTATTGATATTAGGATTCACCGCAGCCCTCAGCTGTGCCAGACCGGCAGTGCGGCATGAGCGTTAGTAGTAGTCAGGACTCGGAGTATAAGCGTTGTTTTGGTCTATTGTGCAAAGGCCTCCAAGAGTTTCCTGATTCGGATAGCACTTTGCTAGACTGCATGGCTCTTTCCACCCACACTACTCCGTCAGGTATTTCTGCGGTCCCCCACCATAGACAGCGTTGCACGCTTCTCAAATACTGACATGCCAACTAGTATTTTTGTTACCGTCAATCCACTCAGCACCCCCCTTCTTCACGCACGTATACCGCCTCAAATCCTGACCGATATTTACACCCGCCAGACAGCAAGCAACCAAACCAAAACACTCACGCGCATCTCACCGGGCAATGGACACGCCTCATCTTGACATATGCGAGACACAAGCGTCTGTTCGTACTGCGCGTTGAGGATGCAGAGGTCCCCGGCGGCGATTGGGATGAGATCCTTCGCAATGAAAGGATAAACCGTGCGTTTTGTTTCATTTTATTCTTCTATTCCTGTGAAGACTCCTTGTGATACGTGTGTCTCAGGACGAATCACACCGTCGTATCTCTTGTCGTTGATGGCTGCCTTGGTCGCAAAGAACCTCACCGTGTACGAGCCGGCCAAGCAGACCCGTGCGGTGCTGCTTCACTGGCGTCTTCCGGAAGAATGGGCTGATGTCCTCCATTCGTGGGTTAGTACCTGTACCTCCTTCCATCACGAGTTCAATGATTTATCGTTGCATGTAGGCAACGGCGACTGGGCAGCTCAACACCATCCTCACTTTTTATGAGATCTCAGACCCCCCCATCCCATCACCTCTTTCTGGCATTCCTGTACCACTCCTACGGCGGGCTATTACCATTCTCTCGCGCTCCAATCGAGCACAAATCATTGGGGTTGCTGATGGCGAAGGTGTGAGGTTCTTTGCAGGATGATTCTTAGAACAGAGAACTTTAATCTGATGGCGTACGTCGTTGTACTACTTATTCGCAATGTACGGTAGTCTGCCGCAAAGCAGAATATAAACAAACCACAGTGATGATAGTACACGTTCATCTACATCGCAGTCCGAGCGTCCTTGATAAACTCACGAATTCTTGTATTTCTGTAAAGAAAGAGGGACTACAGTGCGTGGAACGCTACAAACTAAAGTAGCAGTGAGCGAGCGCTGTCCCTCGATGAAGAGATCGATATTGTCGATGGGGAACTACAGGTCAAGTAGCATGAATTTCATGGGTATCGGATGTGTCGAGACAGGAGGTAACAATTTGGCGAAAGTACAAATAGGACAAACGTGCTGGTTAGCTAAACAACTACTGACTCGGACATGCAAGGTTCAATTGTCACAGACATTAACCAACCAGACACAGGTGCGTGACGGCTCTTCTGGCCTTGGGAAGAGGGGATAATTTTTGACTGCTCAGGCTTTGTATATGTAACGGCGTAACAACAGCTCTTGCATATGAACTTGCGTTCATTTAGCGGATTGTGGTCAGAGGCGACGTGCTTCCATGAACGCACGCACTTGCAGTGCGAACACTGGTAGGGCAGGGTGTTCCCAAACGGGCGGTTGCTGTCGTGAAAATACGTGTATGTCGACACAGTCATCGAACCCGTGGTCGTTGGGATTGGCTTTACTCCTTGATGGTATTCTATCAGGGTGGGATAACGGCGGCGAAAGGCGGTTGTGTTGTGTATGTGTATGATTGATGAGTGCATTGCGAGGCGGGGGCATGCCTGAAGGAGGTCGTGCATGACCTCTTGTACCTCGAACCCTTCAACGAGCACACGACGAACATAGATGACGACAAATGGTATCGTTAGGCACGCGTGAAACAGAACAGCGTCGAAAGTAAACGCGTGTTCCACCTCATATCTGTGAAAATATTATTCGTCGAGTGTAAACGCCTACACAACTTACTCACTCCTTTACACAAGTTTGCAGAAGCTTGAACGAGTCTGGCTGCCGAACCGTATGCCCACAAATCAATACCCAAAGGGTAGCCCCCCTAACATATTCCTCTATGCCACCGACAAAGAGGGCTGCAAAGAACTGCCAGGGGTTAGTATAAATCACAAAAAGACGAGGTCTCCAACTTACAACGTCGACGGAGTACGCGACAGGTTCGCCTTGTATTGCGACTTTAGCCCTCCCCCTTCCCACAAGCTCGTCATCTTCGTACCCACCCCATATGTCACCCCGCTCAACCTCTGAATGAGTATAGACGAAAATCTCGACGCGTTCATACTCCAGAAGTTTCAGGCGGCCTACGAGAATTTCCATGGACTCGGCATGGCGCTCGGCTTTTTCATCCGTTCCGATGTCGAATATGATTTCGTGGAATTGTAAGGAATCCTTGGGCCTATACGGCCGTAGCTTATGTTGCATAATGGCCGCAGGCGATCCGAGAGGGTCGAGAGAGGTGAGGACGAAGTGCAAGACAAGGATAGGGTTGCTGGATATCTGCGACCGACTGGGCATCTCGATGTGTCCATGAATGGTAGCGGGGTCCGTCAGCACCGGGGTTCCATTATGGTCCTCAAATCCCTAATTAAGGTCAGATAGCCATATCTTTGAGAAATAGAGAAATAAAACTGACGAAGTATGGGCTCATGGTATTGCTCCCGGAAGCCTTTCCGCGCATTTCGTGGCACCCAGGGCAGACGAAGTGAACGTCGGGGTGTTCAACGCGCTCTCGAAACTCTGCTGGAATGACGACACAATTTACGCAGACTGTGCGTGGGCATATAGAACATTCGTACAAAGCACCCCCGTCCCAGCAAAAAAGGCAGTACTTATACAAGTCAGTGAGCTACAACACAGAGAGGGCGACAGAGTTTCGAAAACTTACGATGTTATGCAGTGAGGGCCTCGGCACGACCTTGCCACTCAATGGTAATGTTTTGGATTGCACAGTTTTGATGACTTTCGTGCCAGCGTGGCTGGCAAGCTTCTTGAGCTGCGGTAGCGTACCGCGCTTCGCAGGTCCTCCCGTCGTCTTCTTGCTGGTCTGCTTTGTCCGCGTCATCGATAGCGATGGGGTGAATGAAGGGTAAAAGTGAGAGAAGAGCCATAATTGAAGGTCCATCTGCTTGTTATCAAAATTCAAGCGCCGTTTCGGAGTACACGTGACACGTGATGTCAATATTTGACGCGCGTCTCCTCCAAGTGCAAAGATTTGAGATGAATATACTTGCAAGAAAACGAGTGAACTAAAGAAACATCGTCAGAGAGTGAAGAAACAATGCATCAGGGTAACAAACGGTGAGGTGGTCGACATAACTCCTGGATCCTCAAGTGGTTCAGGCAGTGCATGAGACAGGTCATGAGGTTGCACAGCAACATCATCGGCACCGGCGCCACTACCCTGCAGGCTGGGCTGCCGAACAAGACGCCTGGTTCTCCGACTTTCAGGAGACAACGAGGGACTGCGCACTGATTTCTCCGCCACAGGCGTGATGATGCGCCTAATAAACACATCCGCATTACATGAGGTTCATAACCAGTGGCGTCGACTTCTTTGTCGAAGTGGGCTGGGACTTGTCTGAGATGGGCGAGATGAACATTTCAAGGCTTGCCATGCCCATAGAGCGTTTTTTCCTGGACGAACTAGATATCGAGCCGCTTTGGTTGCTGGATGATGTTGAATTGGAAGTAATGGATCGAGGGGGAGAGGTGTTGGGAATGAGGGCGCTGGTGGCGAATGCTGCAGGCGAGGCGCTTGGGTTGCTTGCTACTGAAGAGATGCTGAGTTTACTGCTAGATGAGCGCTGACGCATGAGATCGCGAATTTCTTGTATGCTCGGTGTGAGTCTCAAGAGCCGGCGCTGGCTGTTTGGCGGAGACTAGGGCAGGTGATGAAGAGGCATTGTTGAATGTAATGTGTGGAGGTTGCACAGATTCTTGAGGCATCGACAGGGAGACACATCGTCCGCGAGGTCGATGCGTCCGCCGGAAGGATGCAACCTGAAGTGCCCCTCTCATCTCTTGTTAATCAATTCAGTAAGCGATAGCCCTTGAATGGGCCGCTGCACGCGTGGTGGGACGGGGACGGGTGAGGGAGGGGCGGCTGGTGCTGGTACTGGTATGTCTGACATAGAGTTAGGGACCTTCATGGTAGTAGAATCACGATTGGAGGACTGGTCGCTGTGAGTTGAAGCAGCACTGATAGCATCGCGAGAATCTGTTCATGCAAGTTGTTGGCGGACGTCTGCTTCGACTTCATCTGCGAGGGGTGGCAAAACGCTCTCGTCACCATCACGAGGTAGCAAGTGAACGGGCCCGGGTGATGAGTTGCTGCTCGCCGCGGGTGTGTCGAAAGCCTGCTGGTCCACCAATGGCTTGGGCAGAATGTTTGCTGTGGATGACACATTGATAGCTGGTGAAGCAGCTGGGGCGGCGAAAGAACTAGTTGCGTTCAGTTCACAAGTTACCTGAGCAACTAAGGGTAGAGTTTTTTTCAGCGCCTTTGCATTAGAAGCAAGCGCCCTAGCAAAGAACGGGTTGGTAGTGGGAGGGGTATAATTCCAAGTGATCGAGGGCTTAGCTGTGATGGGCACGGTAGCGTGCGTCTGGGACGGAACTTCTGGGGTAGATATTGAAATTTTGGAGCCTAATGAAGGCTCTAAATCAGAAAGTGGGTCGCACACAATGCTTTGAGGGGTGATATCGACCGGAACAGTGTCATTTGAGGAAGACCCAGTTGTCTGCTTCGAAGATGGAGGTGGTGGACATTTAGGGCCTGCTTTGCGGGATATTGGCGTCTGTGAAGGTTGGGGCTGTCTCGGAGGAGTGTCTTCATCTGAGCTTGGGATGATGATGGGACCGTCACCTTGGGCTCGTCTTCATCTCGCAGAACCCGAAGAGTCGGTGAGCTCGATGACATCTTTGGAAGGCGGTGGACCATGCGGAAACCCTCTAACGGAAGCTAAGTGGAGTCAATAAGGTTGTGAAGTAAACAGGAAGGGTCATGCGGAGGATGCACAAGGTGTAAAGTCATGACGGGAACGAGTTGAACGAGGACATCTTGGTTCTTGTGTCGGGGCGAAGAGGTAGAGTGCGAAAGGTTATTCTGCAGGAGTCGTGCACGCTCCGGATGCATAGCGAGCGGAGGAGACTGGTGTCACTCCTCACCAATTGTATCATGCTGGCCAGAGGGCAATGACTCCACATCAGCGTGGCGCGAGGACTCGTGCGGAGGCAAATCTCGTGATCTAGACCACTTCGAATTTTTTGAGTCATCTACACGCCGTTCCTTCGTATGATCCAGTGAAGGGGGGCCATGGTCATGGCGATCATTACGACCGCTGCTACGCGGGTGTTCAGGAAGATCTTTTGCCTCCATTCTCTCGGGAGCATGGCGCCGCAGTTCAGGCAGCCGGTTACAGCGAACAGAGACGTCCTGTATTGTTGTGACGGATGGGCGGCATCGCGTGTCGATGTCATGGAAGAATCCCTGGAAAGCGGAGGAGGGGTGGCATGATCATCATAATGATGGGAATGAGGACTATCAGGCGTCGGATCACATCTGCCGTTGAGATTGGGTTTCCCCTCAGGTTCCAGAACTGGAGGTCCAAAGCGAGTCTACAGCACTAAAGTCAGTCAAGCTCAAACGACTATGCCAAGATACCCACTCTTGCCCCGCGCGCGCCGAGTCGTGATAGTGAATCTGTATTAATAGGCGCAGTCGCAGGTGGGTCAGGCACTGAGAGAGGCTTGCGTGGAAGGAGCTGTAACATAATCTTGTGAGGCCTCAATACATTTCCGCAGAAAAGAAAACGTACAGGTGAAACTACGCGCTCTGTTTGCCGATGTTGGTCAACGGAAATCTTGGATGATCACTCTCTGACGTAGACAACATCCGGACGGGGCTATGGGTGAAAGTAAGGAACAGCGGTCTCGACGATCATATGCATGCATAACATACCAGCCAATCGTGGTTGTCCTTGGCACCCGTAGGTGGACGAATGGTGCGAGAAACCACAGGCCGCATTACTTCCAGACACACCATGAGCGCCTCGCCGTGGGGCGGAACTCGCTGGAGGCAGGAAAGGCACAGACTGTAGTGGTGGATGCGGTGAAATTGACGCAGAACCACTAAAGCGGTTGCCTCTACCATCAATTGACATGCTGTTTGTTCCAGAAAGCTTTGGCGTTGGAGCACTGGGAGGCGGCCTTGACATATCAATATGACGGCGAGAAATGTCGCGCTGTAAATTGAAATTAGAAACTCGACAGAATGCATTGAAAAGACACTAACTGAAGTCCAGGCCACTGATTCAGCAGGCGTAGTCACCGCCTGTCATTCCGCGAGGGCACCATTCAAGAGACATTTTCGTGTGCTGTACGATGAGGTTCTTTCCATTCAGAATGAACGGAGAGCGTTCTGTGTGCAGTTTATTGGCTGTAGTAAATGAATGAAGCGGTACCAGTGCAAGTGCCTACCTGGAGATCTGTGTCACATTTGATAACACCACCAAACAAGGATCACGCGGAAGCAATTCCTGCCATGTGAGTCCGCTGAGGAACGAGGATGACAAAGATGTTAATCTAGGCGCAAATTAAGCAAGGTGGCGCAGCACCTTTTGCTTCTGCCCACCTCGCAATTATCTCGAGCTTTAGCTACTCGATCCAAGTCTTTTGCACCCGCCCACCACTCCCCGATCAACGCGTGAACAAAAGCACCAAATAACAAGATACCTTTAAGCATGTCAATGCTTTTGTTCGACGCATAGTGTTCGCTGCCTAAGAAGAGAGGATCTCGGACCCAATCCGCCCTCACAGCTCACCTTTACGCGCCATAGGTACGAAACTATGTTTCGAGTCGGAAAGCCCTTCCGGCTTTCGCCCAATAACTCAACTCTCTAGGATATCATCTCCAGAATGATAAGTATCATAACGGAAATCTTTTTCATTAGCAATCACCAAGTTTTACAATTCCTAAGTCGACGGTGGGCATCGAAAGTGCATAGACTCACTGGCACAGTGCGCGATCCAATATCGCAGATTCATCTTGGATTCAGCATATCACATTAACTTCAAGTTTCGAAAACATGTTCTCGTCGACGTTTTCTCTTTGTGTCTATATGCAAGATGTAAGTTCGTGGTCATGTCACTGGGCCTTTCACATGCTGATCTTTCGGATCTACCGTTACTAGTATCCCTGTCATCTCACGTGAATGATCTGATATCACCATGATCAGGTTGCTCGTCCCTGGTTATGCCATTGCGCTCTTTTCGCCAACCATCATGATGATCAACGAGCTTGTCTTGCCGCTGCGGGAACTTTTCCGACCGTCCCAGTCATTCTTGCTTGGGCAGGCTCGAACACAGGAGGCGATCTAAAGCGTGGAGTTGGTCATTGGTATTAGTAACCTTAGAGGGTACGTCATGTTATCATAAACACACCTCTCTGCCTGCTCATGCTGGTCTTATTGTTTGCTCCTACTTTATTTAAATCGATCCGCCACGTTCACGTTGGGCATGGCAGACTGGTACGGTCCTCCACGTCACGGGATGAACTCGGCGGCATAGCTTGCTCAAAAATGTTGGATACCTGCGGGTCAGTCGTGATACACCCGCTCTTCAGGCTTCAATGATCCCCCGCGTTTCTCGCTCTCGCTTGGTCAAACGGACAGCATACACTACCTTCGGTCTTGGCGCAGCTTACCTTGCAGACCGTAACCCATAACCTCCGCACACTATGGACTGTAAGCCTAATCATGATTCAGCGCTTTCAAATTTTGACTGAAGACGGGTGGTGTGCACTCATATTCACAGATTACGAGCTTAACTTCACGCCAGAGCATGCAGACTGTATATCCGCCATCCACCAGCGTGTTGCGTACCGAGTGTACGACCTTTTCACTAGTAATGGTGGATACATAAAGATTGGTACGTCACTCCATCCGCTTTCGCTCTTCCTAACAATATCTCATTTGTTAAAGGTCAAGCAATCATAGGCACTCATGCCGCGCTCATGCGCGCACCATTTCAGCAAAAGTTCGCCCACCTCTTCGATCATGATCCACAAATTCCTTATCCTACCATTACTCGCGGGGGGGGCGGGTGCCTATTATCAGCGGGGCTACAGTTTTTTTTTTTGGGGGGGTACCTATTATCAGCGGGGCTGCAGTTTTTTTTTGGGGGCTGCCTATTATCAGCGGGGCTCAGTTTGGGGAGGGGCTGTTGACTACAGATATTCTTTGAGCTTTACTAATTATATCAGACTGATCATACAATCTCATTCTTCTTCTACTGGAACAACAACATATGTAAAGACGCGATTCCAACTATGTACACTTTGATACATAAGCGCGAACGGGAGAGCATCTTGAACCTCTCCAAGAAATGTCAATGAGTGGTCAATGAGATCTCACTAATTGGCAACAGAGATCCCAACGTCACTAGTAAGGCTTCCCAGGACAACACCTGGTGTACTGGCGGCAACATCAATGGACGACCTGATATTCCGATTGCCTTCGAAATAACGTTGGAAGACATCAAGTTGAGCATCAGTTTGACGGAGAGAGGACTTGTTGCGGGAGCAGATTTGAGCGAGATATTGGGTATCTGCGACACTGGCAGGTGGTGGATGCCTTTCAAGGAGTGCTGTCAATAGCATTCGCGATTCTCGTTCTGCTCGAGAGAAATCCACTTGCGCTTCACGATACAAGGAATCATATAGTGTGCTCCGTCGGGTGCTTTCCTCCAGTTCCCAGTATGATGTGAAGAGGCGCATGCGTTGACGTTCACGGACTGCTTCCTTCAAGTGAACAACCAAGCGGAAAATGTTGGGGCCAAGCTCATCCAAATGTGTCAGAAAAATGTCATCCATCTAGAAATGTGATGCATATGATGAGATTTAAGCACTTTTGAAACAAAACAGTACTACCTTGCCACTGCTCAGATCTTCTGAAATATATTCGTCACCGTTGCATCTCCCCAAAAGACGATCAACTAGATCACGGTCTTGAATAGAAAGTGACTGGTGATCCGGATGAAAAGAATTAATTTCGCTCTGATGCATCTGCTTGGGAGGCTGACATGGAGTCGGCGAGCCAGCCAAAGTGAAGGAGCTGGAGGGATGCTTGACGTGTCCACGGTTAGAATCGGGTGTCATTGGGAAAACCACATTGTCCGTCTCTGAGACCGTGCTCTTTGCTGTCACTAGCGTGTAAGTGAAGTAACATTATGTCAGGACTGATACCAAATACCTGATTCCCTGTATGATGAGGGAGAGCTTGGTGGAGAGCTTTGGGGTGGAGAGGCTAGATAATTGGGAGGGCAGTAATTTGGTGTACAAGAGCGTTGAAGAGGTGTAGATGGCAGCGAACATGAACCTTTGCATGAAGTGGCACCTAGTGAGTTCATTTTTTCAATACTCGAGTGGTGGGAGGAAGTATCCACTGAACTTGCACTAGACAATGAGTTCCTAAGCGGTAAATAGCCGTCGGACTTTGAATGGCCTTCCCTAAAGAATCCCTCAATATTCCACTCCAATGGTAGTTACTTCAGGCCCATCAATGCATCAAAACACATGATCCATTAACGTTGACCAATTTTGGCATTAGCGGAGATTTAAAGATCCAATGATTCGCAGCTGGTGACTGATGTCTCTAACAGTTAGCATGTGTCCCACTTGAATTGAATGAATGAAGTCTCGTCAGATGTCCAATGGGGTAAGAACCACGAGCGCCAGGAATGCAAAATGCCGTATTGCACAGGGTGAGATCTTGAAAGCCCTCAGACGCGAGGCATTTGGGTGAATAGATGCCGAACTTCTTTGATTCAAGCCCCAATTACCAAATTTGGCGATACAAATTTGCATCTTATACATCAGCATCAGCGGGGTTCAATTGTGCTACAGAGCGCTCTGTAAGCACTCTGCAGCACTCTGTAACGAGTTACCTGATAGCGCTGGAGCGGTCACCATTTTTGGTATTGATATTTGCAGAGATCGACCCCTGAATCTAGAGTGGCAGAGTGAATTTTCTAGCGAGCTAACGGATATGATAGGAACATACTAATAATTAGCTTGCGTGAAGCCCTACCCTGTGCACATGCGCATAAGTATGCTTCTCTGTATCAGGTATGGCCCGAGCCGTTGTACGTCACTAGTAACACCGTGACGGTTATAATAACTCATCGGGGCCAGCTTTGAATTTTTAGATCGCCAGCCTGAGTTTCCTTAGACAATGTCTTACTCTGATTATGACCATCTTGACTCGGATGCAACTGGCACTACTCAGCTGTCTTGGATCAAAGATATGATGGCGCATGTTAAAAGTGATCGCATGGCCAAATTTTCTACACCTGGCCACAGCGGTGAAGACGTTTCGGTGTTCTGGGAACCGGAATCATCACCTTTCGCAGACCCTTGCGCAACACGATATGATTCGGACTTACTAGGACATGATACTGTGACCATCCTCTCTGGTTTTGGTTCATCGCCTGTGTTAACCGCTAGTATTCCTGACAACGACGATGAGAGGTCTCACGCCAAGTCGCATACCCGACATGGAGGTGCCGCAGCACTTGGACAGCTAACAAGAGTCATAAGTCAGTGCAAACCACAGAGCAGATTCACAAGACTCATGTTTAGACAGACGTTCAAAGCGAGGCAACGCAGGAGAAAAAATGCTTCGTCAATGCTGCATTTTCTGTGCAACCTGATAAACAGGAGGAAAACCAAAGCACGGTAGGAGCCTTAGGCTATGTTTCATTCGTGACACTGATGATAGGTCAGAGAGTTCGTGCAGGTGGTGAGGTCATCATACCAGTTCAAGCCACCCGTACCACCGGTGCTCATCGGGCTCGCAAGAGAACCATCAGCGATGTTCAAGTTGATAGTCGCGATCCCGACCAGGAGAAAGAATCTAAAAATCCTGCTCCAGCTGTGAAGCGCATATGTCGGGAGAAAACAGGTACAGACTGGCAGTCAGTCTTCGATGTAATAAAATACAGCGAAGAACGACAAAACAGTGATCGAACCAATGAAGGCCATGGCATGAAAACTGGTCTGTCATAAGGTGGCGTACTACTGGTACTAGTAGTCGTAGTTAGCACAGCCTGAGGTTGGTGCATGGTCAGCATGTTGGCTTGGCCTCGTTTCTTCGCCAGCGGACATACTACTCACCATGATTAGGACAACGTAACACAACTGCCAGCCTTCGTATACCTTATCAATACTGGTACTTAGTAGCAGCAAGTACCACTGCAGATATTATAGATATTTGACCGTTCTGCTTATGTAATCATTCAATCAGGTGACTTTCACGCTTAAGCCAAACAAGTTGGTTTTCTTGCCTCATTTTACCAAGTGGCACTCACACACTCGGGACTTAGTAGCGTTGAGTAGTACATAACTTGAATGGCGCCGAGACTCAAGAGATCTGGGCCATCTGGCCCGCTGTATGGAGCTTTTGCTTCCAGAAATCTCCGAGCCATCACCGGCATTGGGTTGTAAAGGTCTTCTGGCCTTGAGGCAAGGATCTCCTTGCTGCTCCCACGTAACTTGGCGGCAGAGGTCTTCTGGCCTCGAGCTCAGGATTTACAAGTCCTTGCTCCCGCCTGCGGCCATTTAAGTTTATGCTGTGATCTGGCGGCCGTCTGGCCCTGCCAGTGAGGGGGTTTCTGCTCCTGCGGCATCTCATGCATTCTGCTCTTGTCCACAATTTGGCGGCAGAGGCTCTCTGGCCTCATGCGAGGTTCTCCTTGCTTCCGCTTTCCCCATCAGTAGAAAATACAGTCAGTCACGGCAAATGTCAGGAAACCTAAGCGTCCCTCTGTCACCGAATGCGTATGACATACTCCCAATTTGGATGCACATTCTCCGGCTTTACGGAATCATACAGTAAGTGAATTTATATTGTACTCTATATCTTCTTGGCGCGGAATCGGAGCGCTAATTTCAAGCTTATTTTACCAGCCGAGGTCAGGTTCATGTCACTGTCAGTCGCAAAGATGTCCACTTACTAGTCAACTCCAGGACCTCCGAGTCATAGCAATATGCGCTTCGTAGAAACTCTTTGGACCTGCCTTTTCGTTTTTCTCTTGATGGTGTCTTGCAATACTCCGGGCTGCTCCTGGGAGAGGAAAACAGACAGCCGAGGACTCAGTAGGCATCGCGCAAGTTGTCTTTTTTATAAGAGGGTTAGCACTCTCGCGAACCGGAGGCGACAAGATCGTGCAAAGGAGGTGGCTGTTTCAAATTTACCAAACCATTCAACGAGTACCCCGGTGAGTAACTTACCAATGCTTCAAAGTGGAGCGTCCAGTTATTTTCAACCTTAGAAAATATCAGCCGTCCGGCATGTGAGAGACCGTTTGAGTCTGAAACCAATCGTCCCTTGCGAGCTTCTGGAGCCAGTGTCTATGACTCGCGGGTTATGCAGCACCTCTTTGTTGGCGGACTCGCAACACTCCCTCCACTTAGGCGGGCGACAAAATGATCATATTGATGTCGAAATGAGCAATGAGTCTGGAGATGTACTGGGCCATGATATAGGTTTGTGTTTCCTCGAAGGTAATAACTGTTTTCTGCTGTGCTTACGATTACTTGAATCGTTTAGAGGAATACGCACACCCCATGAGACGAATCCCGAGACCTCTGAATATTATCGAGCCTTCACAGGAAGACTTAAACCATTCCGATAATGTCGATATCGCATCAGCTCAAGGTCTGCCTTCACTTCCAGCCCGGTCCAGAATTCAACGTGTCATTTTAACGTTGAGAGACACTCTTCAGACCACCTTCAACTCGTTTGGACTCTGCCGACTATACCCTCGTCGGCCTTCCTATGAACCGGATAAATTCGTTTCGTCCTCGTTACTTGCAAGAACGTCTCCACAAATTGCCGAAGAAACTGATTCGCCACCGAAGGTCTTTGCCCCACCTTACCCATTTCCTAATATGACAATCTACCGCCTTATGTCTTGGATGAACTCAGGTGGCAATCTGGTATCCGAAACTAAGGTCTCGCGCCTCGTCAAGGATGTATTGCTAGCAGAGGATTACGATCGTATGCACCTCGAGAACTTCTCGGTGAGGAAGAGCTTGCGAGAACTAGACGTGGACGAGAACGAGAAAAGAATTACTTTTCCAGATGACTGGATTCAGACTAGTGTAACAATCAAAATTCCAACGAAGTCAGCGGAGGACGGCCCTCACGATTATATCATTCCCGGATTCCACTACCGCCCTCTTGTCGAAGTGATACGCACCGCATTCGCAGATGTCCAAGCTCAGGCGTACCATCTCTTACCTTTCCAACGTTTGTGGAGAGATCCTTTGGACAACCATGAGGAGCGAGTATATGACGAACTCTACACTTCCGATGTCTGGCTGCAAGCCCAGGATGATCTGCAGAGGCTGCCAAGGGAGCCTGGATGTTCACTGGAACGTGTCATCGCGGGCCTTATGTTCTTTTCTGACGCCACTCATCTGGCAAATTTCGGAACTGCGAAAGCTTGGCCGCTTTACATGTATTTTGGAAATCTAACAAAATATGCGCGATCGGCACCCCAATCGGGAGCATGTCATCTTGTAGGATTCTTGCCTTCAGTAAGTCATCTGATTCTGCATGAATGTCTACCTCTAATACATTCAGCTTCCTGACAGCGTCAAAGATATTCTGAGTGGCCTATCTCGTATATCTAAAACTGGCATGACATCCCTTCATGCGCACTGCCGCAGGGAGTTGTTTCAAACTTGCTGGGACATCCTGTTGGATGAGGACTTCGTTAATGCATATCATCACGGTATTATTCTTAAATGTGCTGATGGAGTGCTACGCAGAGTTTTTCCCCGAATCTTCACATACTCCGCTGATTATCCTGAAAAGTGCGAACATTACCGACTTTTTCAAGAGTGTCAGATTACTCATCAACTTACAGGGTTTTAATCGCGACCATCAAGGACATGGGCCTGTGTCCATGTCCTCGCTGCCTCACGCCAAAAAACTTGTTCAGTTCTCTTGGGCTCGTGAGGGACATGAAAAGTCGTATAACCAACATTCGGGTATACATCACCGCCAAAGTTGCTAAGGCTCGCGAGTTTATCTACGCGGGGGGAAACACTGTAGATGGCGTGAAAGTAGAACAAAGTCTTGGGGAGGGCTCGTGGGTACCTGTTATGGTAAGTGCGACGGCTACCTTACTATCTTATGATTAGTTGTAAACTGTCTACTCGCAGAATCGATTTGTAACGAAGCTTGGATCATTCGGCTTTGACCCATTTCGCATGCTCGTCGTCGACTTCATGCACGAGTGCGAATTGGGTACCTGGAAGGCGCTATTCACGCACCTTATCAGGCTTCTTTATGCCCTTAGCACTGGGAGTAGTCAGCTTGTCGCAACTTTGGACAGCAGGTATTTGAAGTTCTTATGTAGCATCGCTATCTGCTGACTAGTCGTTATCTTTCCACCTTGCGGTAGATTTCGACAGATCCCAACCTTCGGCAATGGCGTAATCCGCAAGTTCTCCAACAATACCTCAGAGATGAAGAGATTAGCGGCGCGGGATTTTGAGGATATCTTACAGGTTTTATGCGAGATTTTCATTCCCTACATTTAACTAGCTGACATGTTCTTAGTGCGCCATTCCTGTCTTCGAAGGGCTGTTCCCCCCTGTCCATGATGCAGTGGTGCAGTCACTTTTGTACCGCTTTGCAGAGTGGCATGCTCTCGCGAAACTCAGAATTCACTCGGAGTCCACTATCAAATTATTTGAAGAAACATTCAAGAAGCTATCTCAAAAGCTACGGAAGTTCCAAGGCTACACCTGCGCTTCATTCAATACTGTAGAATTGCCTAAAGAGAAAGCCGCTCGCCAGAAAAAGGCCGCCCAACGCTCTGAAGCTAACACTATTCTTCTAGAATCAAGTGGGACGCGGCCCAAGAAGTTCAATTTGTGTACGTATAAGTATCATGCCATGGGGGATTATGTGAGAACCATCAGGCTCTTCGGAACTACTGATTCTTTTACTACTCAAATTGTGCGTACCAGTTCTATTTGTACTGCGCCTGAAGTTAAGTCCAGTCATGGGTCAGGGAGAGCTCGCACACAGAGCTTTGAAAGCATTTTATCCGCTGACCAGCAAGTTAGACACCCCAGCGCAACTAGCCAAGCATGAGCGCAGGCGGCGAGTGCTTCGGCGAGTGGCAGAAGCAGGAGGCGCATCCTCTTCTGGTATTCAATCGAGAGCCGACACACCTCCTTCAGTATCGCCTGAAACGCATCACCACATTGCGACTACACGGAACAATCCAATCGACATATTCGCATTTCTTCGAGATCACGATGGTGATCCGGCTGTCAAGGTAGAAGCTTCACTGCATTTGGTACTTTGCTCATGAGATTTGTCAGAATTTTATACCAAAACTGAGGGACCATATCCTCTACAGGTGGCGTGGGCTAGATGTTAGCTATTGCGACCACACCTTCACAGACGAGGAACGCAACTCCGTCATTATACCCAACAATACCATCTACTCGGTACAGGCCATGCAAGTCTACTATACTACCTACGACTTAAGGCGTGAATACGACACTATCAGCCACAGAACACACGGGGACGTTATGGTGCTTTCCGGGGAGACAACGCCAAGCCATCCCTACTGGTATGCTCGAGTGTTAGGAATATATCATATGGAGGTATGGCTTAACGATGGCGGCCAACCCATGAAGCGCCACTTCGAGGTTCTCTGGGTTAGATGGTTTGCGGCGTTGCAGAACTTTAGATCGGGCATGAAACACGCTCGCCTTCCAAAGGTTGCGTTTGTAGAAGAGTCGGACTCGGATGCATTCGGGTTCCTTGACCCTGGGCAGGTAATCCGTGGAGCACATTTGATTCCCGCGTTTGCCTCAGGACGTGGTGTAAGCTCCCTTCGTTATGGAAAGTCGTTGGGACGCCCTGGGGAGCAGCTGGATGACTGGGAGGAGCATTATGTTGGGATGTGAGTACAAAAATCCCCTGCTATGGCGTGTTAATCCTAAAGCTTTGAGTGAGATTCGTCGATCGGGATATGTTCCTGCGCTACACTCATTTAGGCATTGGACATCCGACTACCCTACGGAGGATCACCAGAGACTGCCTCAGCTCTGAGACAGCGGCGCAGGCGAGCGTTGTAAACGGTAGTGTCGAGGAAGATGTGGACCATGATGAAGAAGCCGGTGACAGTGAGTTTTATAATGATTGCGACAACGAGCAGGATGAGGAGGAGGAGGAGGAGGAGGAGGAGGAGGAGGAGGATGATGAGTGCGCTGATGACTCGTTAAGTGACGGGGGACATGAACTTGAAGGGTATGAAGATGACGATCATGACGAAGAGTCCGACGAGCTTTCTTTCTAGATTTCTCTCCAGAGCTTACACTTGCATATTAATTTACCGCCTCCAAGTGAACGCATGCTCAGCAGTAGCATTTCAGCAAAAAAAAAATATGAATTGAATTTTGAAAAGAATAGTTTGTCCACACGTAAAAGTACTCGAGTTGAGAACTAATTCCCGCTATACAGTACTGCGTATTTAGTCACGATAGGTTCTTCTACCGTAAAAACGGTAGTACTAGATGTCTCGGATGTTTTGGCGTCCAGCACTTCACAAAAAAATGATAAGGAAATATTAGTGCAGATGGACCTAGTTTTTCAGGTTTCTGGGGTCGTTCAGTTACAATATTAATGAGCGGTATGATGCTGGTACCAGATAGTAATTGTGAAGCGAAAAAACCCAAGTTGGATGGCGCTAATCATAGATTGTGGCACGCACTAGCCGATTGACCTTTTTTGGCAATGTACTTAGTTTAATATCAGATTTTTCTGTAGAATTCAATTCAGTCACACCTCGTTGTACTCTCGTTGTGCGCGATTCAGTCCTGCCGTGTTGTGATGCGAATGCTTTCCTATCGAGGAACTTGAAATCTGCACTGGTACATCGAGTCAGGTCTGACTCAAGCGTGACATACAGATTTCCCCCAACCTTGAGCCAATCCACTGAGTGACCAATAACTCGCCACAATGTCGCAGCCCTTTCGCCAACTTCAGCCTCCGAACAACACCATCTACGATGAAAATGTTAGCATCGATGCTTCCCACAATATCGCAGTGTACACACCAGGCATGATGACTGCACCTCCACAGGCGTCCGAGTCATGGGATGGCGGGGGACATGTTTTGATGCGACCCTCTGAGCCCGAGTCAGTGTCCGAGTCTGGCGCTGGCGCTGTTCAACAGCTGCCCGTCAACAACGACCCCTCGAGGCTGTACCATACATCCTTCAACCCTAATTCATATTATGAAGGCCTGCAGATGACAAACATGCATCCGCAGCCTCAACAGCCTTCACAGTACTCCCAGAATCTTGATGCACCTGCCATCGGCGCCATGCACAATCAATTCGAGCCACCTCAATCTCGGGCTCCCGCCGTGTTCACCGATACCAGCATGCTTCCGCAATTGCACCTTCAAAGTTTCCACACACCTTCATTATTTGATGCCATGCGCAGTGATGGCATCAATTCTGAAATCGCACAAGGTTATGGCTTGGCCACAGGGCCCCTGCACTACGATTCTTCTTCTAACATAGGTTCATTCTATCGCGACTTTAGTGAACCGGCCATGGTGAACAGCAAGGATACAATAGTGTTGCCGCTAGGCATTGTTGATGAGCCTCGTCGAGAGACGTTCCTTGCCGCGGATGAGGACATGACATTAGGTCAACGTGCGGAACAACATCCGCAAGGTACCTTCAAGTTCGAAGCATACCAGTGGCCGCCAAAGAAGAGGTCCAGAGTGACCACGGTATGTGATCATCAGTCAGACAATACCGATGAATCGCTGATAGACTCACAGGGAAGGGTGGAGAAAACCAGCTCACGGTCCCAAGTATCCAGTTCGGCGCCATCCAAAGCCCGCACCGTCGTTGCATCAGCACCACCCAAACCCAACCGCCTGGATCTTGAATACGACGAAAAAAATACGAGGCACCAGCGGATTGTCAGCTCTGCGATGAAAGCGATCGCCTCAGACGCCATTAATAAACACTGCCTCACGGACGAACCAATGAGAAAGCAGTTGGTTCTCGAAGAGTTAAGAGCGTCAGCAATATCCGAATATCGTGAAGATGAAGGTACATCAGCCCATACCTTTTCAACATTAACTGAGCATTTGATTGCGCGTTAAAAGCGTTCGCAAACAATTGGGCTGCCACCAATGCAGAAACCTTGTACATGGAGCTATCTGCGCCATACAAACGTATTATGCATACGCTCAAAAGGATGGCACGCGCCCTAGTCCAACGTGGATTCTTTCTGCGACCTCCACCACAGTCAACAATGCCCGAACCCGACCACCAGTCAGCTATAGTCGAATTCCTCATCGACAGCACGGTATTCCCACCCAGATTTGTTTTCGGTAACGATCCAGATACTGAAGAGTCGCGCTTCCTGGAAAATGGAGTTGTGTGGGACATCGTTATCAATGCTGTGGTGGAACTGAAACTCAAGCCTCACCTCGAAGAACTCGACAGACTATTTTGCGCAGCTGCGGCAGCTGTCGAGTGCGCATTAATGGAGCTCAGGTCTGGGAGATTCGTGGAAATGGATTTTACGTTTCGGGCATTTGAAGACATGTACGAGGCACTGGCAAACTATATTAGCGAGCATGTCGCTTGCGACCCAGTACTATGTCAGCGTTGGAAACAGTACAAGGTCTGGACTCTTCAGAGGCTGCATCAGATTGTACCGCAGTGACTGCACTGTTCTTGTACTTACGTTGACTCATCTGCCCTTAGCTTGTAATCCATAGGTAGCAAACCTGGCATGTACTTGTACCTTGAAATCTGTATAACGCTCTGCAGCCCTACTTTGAATAGAAAGGTGATTGATTGCTTGGATTGTTTTGAGCTTCTGCCCCCGCAGGGCTAGATAGCCTCAATCACATTACAAATTGAATGGGAGCGAGGAGACACCCACACATTCCAGCATCCTGGACTCACCACCGGTCTACTAGTGGCAGGGTTGCCGTAATGAATTCTAGGTGTCGGGAGAACGTGCCCGGTGACTGAGATGGGGTAGGTGGATACAGTAATCCCAGCGTCTTGCAAGAACGGGGGATTCTGGTAATCCAGGGCCTGTACAATCAGTCAATCAAATGAGAAGATAAATGTCACTTACCAAGCGCTGGTCGGCCGTGACGCGGTTGTTGATTCCAGCGCTGATAAGCGCCAGGCGATCCTGGGGGTTCTTAGAAGAGAACTTGACCATTAGTGACGAAAATTCGGAAGGCAGTTTTCGGGTGTATCGTTGATCGAGGGTGATAATGCACATCTTTGCGGGGCCTCAGCTCAAGGCCAGAAGGCTGCTACCGCCCGATGTAGGAGATGGGACGTGGGAGTAGAAACTCCCACAAGACCAGATGGTCTGAATCCCAGTGTGGGCGGGAG
>KN835530.1:0-24301 GCA_000827255.1 Suillus luteus UH-Slu-Lm8-n1
CCCGTTGTCCGTCCCCCCCGTTGTCCGTCTCTCCCGTTGTCCAGTTTTCCAGTTTTCCCATTCTCTGATTCTCCTGTTTTCCATGGTGATTTTCCACTGTGGTCCCATCCCCCAAGTCTCCTGTCTCCCGTCTCCTGTCTCCCGTCATCTCAGTATCCCAGTTTTCTTGATTTCCAGTTTTCTGAACTTTTTCCCATTCCCAGTTTTCCTGCTGCCCAATTTTCCTGTATTCTTGTCTCTCATCTTTCCAATTTTTCATCTTCCCATTGACCTGTGTTTGAGCTTTCCTGTTAACCTTTTTTTCTATCTTACTGCTTCTTCATCTCCATCCTCTGTTTCCCAGTTTTAAGTCCTCACACTGTTTTTTGCAGTTCCAATTTAATTAGAATTTGTTGTCATTATTTACATGTAGTTATCAGCTTAAATAATGAAATACCTACTGCTAAGGTGCAAGGGCTCGAAAACACGTGACAAAACCACGCGGGTTTCCAAAAAAGAAAACCATGTGGCCTTTAGCGAGCTAAGCGAAAACCACATGGCCTTTGGCGAAACTACCGAAACAACCGAAATACGCGCAAAGCATGGTGAGAAAAAACCGTTCTCCCTTTCTTCTTAAGATACTTATCATTACTGCCAATATGTAGTTAGGCACATAACTCATATGATAGAACAAAAACATTGCATGGGATAGTCTCGAATTCGAGTGTCATACAACGTAAACGCAAATGATGGTGAAAACTCAAATGACGGTCAATGACTGTATCAAAAAATATAGCCGACTGCCACAAAAAATGAACTAGACTCCCTCCTCATCATCTTCATCACCAGATACTTCTGCGTTCTCTTGACCTGCCTTGGCCATGAGCTGGGCGAGATCCTGCTCCTCCGTCTCAGAGACAGCTTTTGGCTGAAAAAATTTGTATTAAAAGGAGTCGGAACATAGATGAAGTGAAATAAATAACTGCACCGCACCTTCATCTTTACAACTAAGTTTCCACCCTGACCCTCGATCGCGCCCAGAATTGACTCGATCGCGCGTTCCAAACGATCAACAGCAGCGTACT
Source organism: Suillus luteus UH-Slu-Lm8-n1 (assembly GCA_000827255.1). NCBI lineage: Eukaryota > Fungi > Basidiomycota > Agaricomycetes > Boletales > Suillaceae > Suillus > Suillus luteus. Next base: position 1,065 of record KN835530.1, read on the forward strand.
AAAAATTGGTTCAGACAGTTTCGTAGTTGAGAACGATAAAGGAAGACCTTGTCTGTTGCGTTTGTACTAAGAACGTACAGCGGAGGAGCCACAAGCTTGGCTTTAATCGGTACTGTCTCGTTGCTTTGTGCTTCACCTGCCCTCAGAGCCTTTTTTATGGCGTCGATACCGGCAGGGGTGTAGCATGTGAGCTCAATATCAGCGCGCAGCTTGATAGGTTGGGGTGTCAATCGCCGTGCGATTGTGCCCATAAGAATGGAGATGGCTGCTGACGAGACTGGATTTGGAATGGAGGAAAATACAGTTTCTTGCTCGCTGGTCTCGTCAGCCCCGACAGGAGGTAAAAAAAGGTACCAAGACGCACGTCAAAGCAAGCTTGAACGCATCGTACGTGTGGCCATATTTATGACCAAGTGGCCATCCTACTTGCTCGTACAGTTTTTCTAACCTTTCTTCTTCGTTCGACCCATCGTGTGGCACAGCGGCCTCCTCAGCAGCCATGACAGCCGCAACCTCCTCAGGATTTTCCTTCTTCGCTGCACGTCTAGACTTTTTCGTCTCCTTCTCTACTGCCTCATCCTCGGGGGAAATAGCAGCGTCTGCATCCATCGATGGCAGCTTTGACGCGACGTGCCGCATAATAGATGCAACAGCTTTTGACTTCATGTACCGTTCCTCACACTTGATGATATCCTCGGGGGAGACACGACGTTTTGATAGATCAATGTAGCCTGTCCGCATGGGTACTAAGCTTATCGAGGATAACCGGTCTGTAAATCGGCATACCTTTTTCCCTATCCACACGAAGTACTACTACAACTTCATTGCGGCCGACCCGAATGAGCTTTTGTATTGATCGGATACGTCTACGGGAAAGCTCTGAAAGGAGAATCATTCCCTCGATGTTATCGTATTCGAGCTTGTGATACACGGATGGATCAGCATGACGATGAATAGGGTACGGGTGAATGGTGCGAACCAGTTTGACATATGCACCCATTTCCGCAATCTGGCGGACTTGAACCATGACAAGCTCGTCGACTTCTGGATATCTCTGTTCATAATACCGCATGGCAAATGTGGGTAGTCGAAGAAGCTTTCAAGAAATGCAGCTAAGTACACAGCTGAGGATGCTCAGCCGATAAGTCTGAGATTATCGGACTTTCCAAAAGGGTTGACACCAGAAATTGCCAAAAACGTGCGTGTGACTCAGTGCTCACTCATCAGAAGTTGAATTGCAGATGTAACTATGTTGGTACTATCACAAGGTAGAGTCATACTGCACTATCATATACTGTCAAGTAATGGCTTGATAATGAGAGAATAAGATGAACCATCCCGGCGGAAACAATCAGCAGAAGATACTCACTGTACTTTGGACCTCCACCTCCCTCGGGAACTGTCCATGTGATATCCTGTGTGGGGACCTTAATATCACATAACTTGCAGTGAATACAGTTCTGCAATGACCGATGTAAGACATAGTACAGAGTTCGAAAATGAGACGTACCTGAGAGTTTATTACTAGTTTATGTCCATTCCACCCATCTGCTGCAGTCTCATCTTCAATATACTCGTAAACGCCAGCAGGGCAAGCCCGTTGCAACAACCCAGCATACTCGCTCACGTTGCGCTGCACGTGCAACTTTCGAAGGGTAGTGTCTTCAATGCCGTCCTTGCGCACACGTAGATGCACAGGTTGTTCTTCTGCATGGTTCGTGCCGGTTAAAGTCAATGAAGTCAGCAAATCTGTTGACAACGGGGGTTGCGGGGGAGGGTAGTTGATAGGGCGGAATCGGTACGCGGGTTGAGTATGCTGTGCATCCGTCAATCTTGCTCGATTGCGGAAAGTCCAAGGAGTGCGTCCTTTAAGGAGGAGAGAATCGATACCAGAGTACATAATACCTCCCCAAATACCCAAGGGAGTATTGAAACTTTCACGCAAGTTACGAACCTCGTTGAGGTCTGACCAAACCCAACTATTCTTCAATGCAGTTTCGTACTTTGACATGTCTGCAGGTCCACTGCTAGAGTCCTGAGATAGAACTGCTGCTGCTGCTTCGGCAGCCAACATACCGCTCTTCATCGCGTTATGGGTACCTTTAATTTTTGCGATGTTGACGAAACCAGCCGAGCAACCAACCAGGGCACCACCGGGGAAGTAAAGCTGGGGCACAGATTGAAGGCCGCCTTCGTTGAGTGAACGTCCACCATATGCTACCCTTGTGGAGTTCCCAGACAGGAGCTGCGCGAAGTATGGATGGTGTTTCATGCGCTTGAATGGGATATCAGAGAGACGTGTGCAGCAATTGAAAAGAACATACCTGAAACTCTTTATAGGGACTCAGATATGGGTTGGCATAGTCAAGTCCGATTACAAGGCCTAGGCTGACGAGCCCATCAGCCATGTGATAAACCCATCCACCGCCGTATGTCCTGAAGTCAAGGGGCCAGCCCATGGTATGAACGACTTCACCGGGTCGATATTGGGTTGGATCCACGCGCCAAACTTCCTTAAGGCCAATGCCATATGTTTGTGGATCGGAATTTCGGCGAAGATCAAAATTTTGAATGAGTTCCTTGGCGATGGAGCCGTGAGCACCTTCCGCAATAAGGGTGACCTTGGCACGAAACTCCATTCCAGGCTCAAAGGACTCCTTCATGCATCCTAGTCTGTCCAGACCGACTTCGTTCGTCCTGACACCAGCAACGCTCCCATCATCTGCGTAAACTACGCCCGCGCCAGCGAATCCAGGGTACACCTCGACACCCATTTCCTCCGCGATATTCCCCAGCCACGCAGCGAACCGAGAGAGGGAGACGATGTAATTGCCTTGGTTCGACATTTGGGGAGGATGAGGTATAGGTATCGAGAGCGACTTTGTGAGGAATCGCATGTGAGAAGATGTTGCTGACTGCGTGAGTGGGTGGTCATCACGGAGGGCCCAATCTGGCAAGAGTTCGTCGAGTGCTCGAGGCTCGATGACAGCTCCGGAGAGAATATGAGAGCCTGGGGCGAACTACATTTACACAGGAAAAATTCAGTGTTCGGAGTACGCACCTACTTCAGCACCCTTTTCCAGTACGACGACCCTGAATTCCTTTCCTAATTTCTGTTCCAACTGCTTTAGTCGAATCGCGGTGCTAAGGCCAGCGGGGCCAGCTCCGACAATGCAAACGTCCACATCCTCCGACACACGTTCAACAGTAGATGGGTCAAACAATTGCCTGTTGATACGGGAGGATGAATGGAGCAAGCGATTGAAATTAAGTATCCTTGGACGAAAGACTGTGCGGGTCAGCATTCAGCACTATAAATTAGGTTACTAGCTCCTGCCAGTGCAAATTGATGATGAGCCCTTTGATGGCAATCTCGAAAAGGCAATTCGTCCCAGCTGGCAGCGGTGGCGTCACACCTTTGAAGTAAAACTATAGTTGGACTTCCAAGTGCTATTTGCAAGCTAATTGCTGACTATAGCTAGTCACATTAGTACTCTGCAAGAATGACCGGTTTTTCCGCTTTACCCTTCGCTGAAGATTCCCTCAATGATGAATCCCGGTGGATAGGAAGAGCCAAGATTTTGGGACCCCCGTTGACACGCCTCCCCACTCTTACTGTCGGGCTTTTGGGAGTGCAGGTCTTGTGGTCGGTTGAAATGTCATATGGTGAATGGTTAGCCTAAACCCTTGTTATATGGTTATTCAATGCTACCGCACATTGCAAGCTTCCCCCTACCTGTTGTCCCTTGGTCTGTCAAAACCACTAATGGCAGTGGTCTTCCTCGCCGGGCCCTTCTCTGGCCTCATTGTCCAGCCCTTAATAGGTACCTCTCTTGCGCTTCCTATTTTTCATTCCACTCAACGTGTCTTTAGGCGTGCTAGCAGATAATTCAAAATCACGGTTTGGCAGGCGACGACCTTTAATATGTATCGGTGCAGCAATATGTTGTTTTGCAACCCTTCTGTTCGGATACACTCGTCCACTTGCTGCTTTGTTTACAACGCCAGGATCGTCCTCAGTGCGTGCAATCTTTATCCAACCGACAGACCACACTGAATTTGTCAGCATGATTCACTTACCATATGGCTCGCTATCCTATCGATATGTTGCATAGATTTCTCCATTAACGCAGGTGTGTCCTCAAAACCCCTATGTATTTCACGATGAAACTCAAATTCTTTCTACAGTGCAAGCTCTGGATCGCGCTCTTTTAGTTGACACCCTACCCCCATCAGGTCAGCCCAGTGGCAATGCATGGGCCGCTCGAATGTTGGCCATTGGCAGTGTAATCGGATTCTTTGTGTGAGCTTGAATTGGGCAGATTCGTAGCCTTGGGCATTGATATGTTGTCACAGGGGAGAAGTAGATCTTCCTCGATGGTTACCTTTCCTTGGTCGTGCTCAACTAGAAGATCTAGCAGTCATCGCGTCTCTGTTGCTCGTATCCACTCATCTGTTGACCTCCGTTTGCGTCAAAGAGCGAATACTTGTTGCAACCGAGTGCGTCATCTTAATGTTTACGTTTTGTGTATCTCACTCGGTCACAGCTCCCGCGCCAAGGGTCTGAAGAAAGAAATATACGATGTATGGTATACTCTGACAAAATTACCTCAAGTTATAAGACAAATCGTACGCAGCATATACTCTCACCACCCCATGTCTATTGACCTACTTTACAGTGTTATATCCAATTTTTGTGCGTTTGTACCGAATAACGCTCCATTTATCTGACGACCATGAACCGGTAGTGCATGGCTAGCCTGGTTCCCTGTTTTATTCTATACCACTGTGTATATCGGTGAACTGCACAAATGGGTTTCCCCTCTCCCAGCAGACGATATTTCAGCTGCCATATTAGAAGAGGAGGCTACACGCCTTGGTACGCGTGCACTATTCTACAGCGCGTTGGTGTCCCTCGCAGCAAACATCATCATGCCTTTTTTTGTCGTCCATGCTAAAGAAGACGTCGCTATATTGACTCCGCTTCAACCGAAGAAGCCGTGGTTGGAACGTGTTCAGGTGCACCTGGCTACACTCTGGGCTTTCTCTCTCTTCATATTCGCGTTATGCATGGCTGCAACGTTGTAAGTCTCTACACTTCACAGCAAGTGATGGTTTTGATTACAATTCGACTTGTGAAGCGTTGTATCAAGCGTTGGCGGTGCTACTTTCATCATGTCAGTGACCGGATTTTGCTGGGCCGTAGCACAATGGGCCCCGTTTACGCTGGTACGTCATTAATCAAATCCTGAATGTCGCCCTACTATTATCTGATTCCATACTATTCTCAGCTTGCGGAAGCAATATTGTCCCATCCCGCAGCTGATGAAGACGCGGCTTCAATATATCTTGAGGACACGCGTTCGAATCTAAGATCCAGGGCGGACGATGACGGGCAAGATGCAGATGAAACTCGCCGTCTCGTCGATTCTGACCTAGAAGACCCGACATACTCGAGAACTGCGTCGCCGGAACAAGAAGAGGATGGCAGCTATCCGAGGATCATGATAAATCATGAAACACGAGTCAGCCAGATAGATATAAATGTCTCGTCGACTCAAATGTCTCATGATGCATCGCCTCCTCGCAGGCTGAAAAAGAATCTCAATGGCTTAAGCTCGCAGGCTGGTGCTATTCTCGTCAGTGCTTCAGATTCTTGTCCCTGTCAGATCTAATCAACGTCACTAGGGCATTCATAATATGTTCATTGTCGTACCCCAATTTCTCGTCACTGGCCTGTCATCGATCATCTTCGCAATATTTGATCCCCAGAAATCTGTCCTACACAGTCATCATCCGGGCAATGCTATACCTGTCGATGGTACGAATGCTACGTCAGGAGATGTGATGCGACAAATCCTAGATCGAGACGAAGATCCCTCTGTAAAGACAGGTCCCAGTTCAATAGCAATCATCTTTCGGTGGGTGCCAATGGTTTCACGCGTGCCCGTGAAGCGGCTGACCACAAAACTAAATCAGGTTGGGAGGCGTAGCCGCGGCCGTGGCTTTCGTCCTATGCTGGCGCCTAGCTAGGGAATTGAAACGTACATGAATTTGATTGCTTTCCTGGTCACTAGGGTACTTCCAATGTTGAACTTCAGTTATACATATATGCTTTAATACATTCCGGAAGGATGCCACAGCCTCAAAAAACAGTCCCGTCGCTCTCTATCTCAATGGGCGGTCCGCCAGTCAAGGGCCGGAGCCGCTTGGCAATTTCTCTCCCTCCTTTCCACGTTGCGCTTTCTAGTACTTGGGCAAGGGTTAGATCGCAAGAGTTTACACCAGCTTGACCTCGAATGCCGTCGGCGATGCGATCCCTGTCCAGGAACTTCAGTATAAAATTGGGACAGTTCTATTGATGACTCACAGTGCAATCACCGTCATTGCTCGCCATTCAACTACGGCACCATGTGATGGTGGAAGACACGGGACACCGCTAGAGTTTGCGAGCGCCTTAAGGCCGGGTTTGAGGGTAAGAACGCCAAAGTCAATCAGCAAACCTCCTAGAACAAACATCAATGGCGGTAGCACACTAAGGTACATCTACGCACCGTTTCTATACTCTGGAAGACCAGTCATATCCTCGATACCGTTGAATCTCCACTTAAGAATCTTCTCCATGGGCTCGATTAGGCTATATGTGATCCATCCCGTTAGTTTGTGGAACGGTACGAAGTCGTCTCCCTCAGCTTGTCCATCCGTGGTGAGTACAGAACACGGCCACACATCCCCGAGCTGCACTTCACCAATAGAATGCCTTGCAGGCCATATCGGAGCTAAACCCTCGAGCAAAACTCCCCATAGCGATGAGATATGGACACACAGGGACGAACCGTCGAACTTGGATTCGGATTCCAGGAAGTCTGTGAACACCAGAAGTGATAAACCGCGCGATAAAAAAGTGTACAATGATCAATACCAATGATATTTCCGGGTCTAGCATCAGAACCAAAGAAGCGAGGGTTAGACTCCAACGCAGTCTTGAGATTGACCAAGAGCGAAGTTCGGCCTGAGAGACCAACCATCGGATTGGCATCACTGACTTGCATAGCGGTGGCAATTCTTGACTCATTAATCTGGGACAATCCTTGCGCTTTAGGTAGGAAAATCAGATGAGAACGCTAGACACAGAGGATGTCCCCCTTACCATCGACGCGATGAGGCTGAGTTACAGGAGATCCCGAAAAAAGACCTTGGTCAAACATGTGTACAGTTGCAACTGCGAGCCCTTCCGACCGACTGTAGCTTTCGCCGTCTGACTCATTATATGCCCATTGGTTGCCAGCCCCAGCATCCAGTAGGACAGATACAAGGAATAAATCAATCAACCTTTTGCATTTTTCTTTCTCGCTGACTAGCGACCCTTGTTCCTTGTCCCATTTCGCCATCAAAGGCGCTATGCGCGATTTTCCTGCATCTAGATGCCTCCATCTACCATGCGGTGGGATCTATTGATGTGATTCTAACACTGGCTGTTCGATCAGAATATAAATACTTACAGATGCAAAGTCAACACCGCCAGTAGCTGCGGGAAAGTCTCTCTGAAACGCGTATCAGCTATGAGTAACGACTAAGAGTCGACTCAAGGCGGAACCTTCATGATTTCGAGGCAGAAATTCACAACGGACGATTCATGATCCGGGTTGTAATCAAAATACTCCAGCTTTCCCCGTTGCGCCATGGTATGTACCTTTGAGCATCGTTCTCTTATGGCAGGAAGGGTGCGAAGATATGCAGCCTGCAATGATGGACTAGAGAATGCGGTCAGGTTCATGGTTTAGATTAACCGTATAATGCTTAGAGTTGCTTATCAGAATCCATACCCCACTGAGATACGCAGGAAGAGAAGCTACATAACACACCATAACACCGCCAGCCACATCCTTGAACCGACTTCCGATGGGCCTTCTATACGTTTCTAGGGGAGACTAAATCGACTTAGTGATCGACCCCTTTGCCTTTGCAAACGGCCATGGGCAAGGACCCGTGACGACATTCAATCAACAGCCGAAAAAGTAAAGGCGTAACTCCGTTAGATTGCACGCCGATTCAGGTTCCCGCGAAGCTGGTACTCTTAGCACTGCCAGTGCTTATACTACGAGATACACTCTGCTGAGTCTCCTCGTGGGACTATGAATCCCTGAAAACGTGGTAGATATTCAGGAAGTGAAAGAAGACATCTCAATTTGAGTATTGATGACCACAGCCTGGCCTCGGTAACTGGAGGACTAAGTATAAGTAAGTACAAGAATGAGCAATGCCCTTGACCTAAGTGTTTGGACGGGCTTAATGCTTAACTCAATCAAAAATAATGGTAGTTAAGAACATCAATCGGACTGCGAGTACAAAGTGATTCGATAGAAAACTGTGATCGGCATGACGGGGTGAAAACCCTTTTAGTAATAGTGACAGCACATAGCAGGTCCGATATTCTATGCGTTTTGTCTGGCACAATGGAAACACAATGGATCTCCACTTCGGACGACAATAGTTTGGGCTCTGCCCATGCTAGTGGGAGACAAAATTATAATCAGCCATTAGATCTTTACATATTATATGGTGCAACAAACTATTGAACACATGTGCTAGGGCAAATTGGACAGCCTCGTGGATGTGCAGCACTGTATCGACATTGAGAGGATTGGCAATCCACCTTTCAGTTGTTGTCAGTAACTTCAAAGTGCAAATGCAGTGTCGCCGCATTGGGCTAACCTTCGCATCCCCCCCGATGGGCTCATCGTGACCGCAACCGTGTCTGGCGCACTGAACCTGACGGTGACACATTAACTGTAACGCAAGTCAGTCGCGCCAGAAGAAAGCGTCTGAATCGCCCTCACATGAGAGGTGTCTAGTGGAAGGTGGGATCGTTAAGCTGAAAACACTCTGTTCGCGACCCTTTAAATCCTGCCACTGCATGTTCCCCATCACGCACATGCAATAAGAGACCATAGGGAAAATTTTATTCTCGTGAGAGGCCAGACTGACGACTGCGGGGTTAAGTGATGTCAAAGTCAATGCGGGGTACGGATTGCGAAGTTGGGGCATTAAACTTCGACACGCCGAGCGCCTTGCACCGAGAAGCACGTCAAAGGCGAGCACATGATGCGAAGACATATGAATCTTATCTTGAGCAGCATGGCTGACCCACATCTGAGATTGAACTGATGACACGCAATGAGGATCGCGGGTCCAAGGGAAAAATCTAGATCTTGATTCAGAGTACTTGGGCGTTAAGCTAGTAGCAGTGAAAGGTAACCGTCATAAGTTTGAGTGCTTCTGCGATGAGCTCTCCAGCTGTCAAATGTGGCACCGTGGAAATGTTGGTGGTCGTGCGCCATCGTGGCCATCCTAAATCGTGTTAAGTGTCCGTCCATGATGCTTTTTACGTGTGCAAGCTCACCGCGCCTGATTTGCGCCTGATTTGCACCTGATTTGAAGCAGCGTACAAGCAAATTAATTGGCACCGGAGGATGGGAGGACTCCTGATCGCTTCCTCACAGCAAAACACCGCACGCCGTAATAAGATTTCAAAGCATTGCGCTCCCATCATGTATCCAGGCATGTTCTGTCAAGCGACCTGCAGTCCGAAATGCGCATTATGAATGATGATTTAATGCTAGACGGAGACGTAGCAGTGACCATGAAGCAAAGCATGGCCAATCAGAAAACGAAAAATCGCGGGCTTTGGCTGGGGGACAGAAAAGATCAAAGATAATATCGAAGTACTTTAAGCCGCCGCAAACGTACTTCCATAGAACTTTCTTTCGCCAAAACCATCTCGTGTTCATTGAAAAGCGACTCCGCGCCTTTCACTTTCCCTATGTTTCCAGAAGGTATGGAGCCGCCAATCGCCTTCAATTCGCCTAGGAGATATGTACCTCCCATTGTGATTTGGCTCTAACGAACGGTCCAAATACCAAAGGTCAGTGATTCCTACATGGACCAGATAGTCCGCCACATCCAGGTAATACTGCCCGACAGTCTGCGGTCCGTGACTGTCATCAGACAAAGCGAACCGACCAGCTTTCTCCTGAATAAGCTAGGCACAGTAAGAAAGCAACAGGTGATGCAGCATGATGCTTGTTACTGACCGCTACTACCTCTTTCCCAGGATATGGTGAAGTCCATCCCTCCTTCTTGAATGCGGCAGCGTTAATTTCAAAAAGTGCGCCGTACCGCGTAGCTTCTTCGATGTTCCTGATTAACTTGCCCCAGGCGATGGGGTACTGCTTGAGATCGAGGGAAGGGGTGTAGAGTCTGCACAAATCGAGATGGCCAATGATCTCTGGCTGAAACTGCCGTATCAATTGATGCTGTGCATCGAAGTATGCAGACAGAAAGCGTTCCATTCGATCGTTTCCGATAATATAAACGCCATCTTCACTCGAAAAGTTAGCCAAAGCCTTTTCATATGTGACACGATCAAAGTCGATGGGGATAGTGCTGACATGATGGACGGATCCAACGATGTAATCGATGCGCCTCTCATTATCCTTTAGGAGCTTTTTAAGATGACTGAGGTCCTCATCGGTAATGTACTCTGTCTCGAGTCCAACCAATAAAGTGATCTGGGGGGCGTAAATCTCCTTCAGTCGATGAGCTTCGTTAAGAAAACTCAGGAACTGCTTTGATAGTTCATCAAGGGACAGATCTTTCTGGCAGATAGATTTAGATGTAAAACCTGGTTGGAGGAGGGAGAGACTACCTCCTCTGGATACAGATCTTCTAGTCTGTAGCGGGGTACATGTTCTGTCAAACCATAAACCTCGAAACGTTGTTTGATGGCTTCCGATACAACTTCTTCTAAAGACCCGAGGGCATGCCTACAGAACTGTCCGGAGTGAGAGTGATGACTGTGAGGCATCGCTATTTAATATTTGGAACTGAGCGATGCAGACTGAAAACAGATATTCCGCATCTGTGCCAATTGGATGTCTTACATAATACATGCATGTGTTGAAAAGGTAATGCAGAACCCATCGCGGGAGGCGTCACGAATCACCACGACCCCGCGTGCGTATGACATTAATGATTTGATAGTTCGCCCGCATGCTACCCCAGATGTGAGGTGACGTGTTGGATCCATGCTTGACAAGCTCAGAAATGGGGCATGTAATGAAAAATCTACGTATCCGTAAGTGCCGCACTCACTGGACTCCGAGTCGGAGTAGTACTTCTTCCATTAAACCATCGAGGCGCAACAAGACCGCAAGTGATGCCCCTTCCATCAGAAGTTGTCTCATCCATTCAAACGACTTGATAGGTAGTTTTCTCTCCGTCATGTAATGTGAAACACTTGCAACACGGGCTTCTAAGTCATAGCTTTTACTACCCCTTACCCACCTCGGATCCGGATAAGAGCCTCAAGTACTTGAGTCATGTCATCATCCATCAGTTGGACACGACGGAGATGGAGTTCAGTAGCCTGACTGCCACATACCACCCTGGCATCGCTAGTGCTTCCAATGCCTGAAGTGCATGTACTGCACTACAACTAAATCGTCAACCGAGAATAACCGGAATTTCGAACTCAGTAATGAACGAAGTATATTCATATAAGTCAGTCTTGGTATTTAAACTAACAGATTGAAAGTAATGTATAAGGATATCTGGAACACATACATACCCGGGGCCGCTGTGTGCTCACATTTGCTGTTTACATGGTTCCCATCATCATGGACTTACTACGTCGAGAGAAACACGGTTACCGACATCAAGTCTTTATGGCCGCATCAGTTGGTTCGCGACAACGCTGCAGACGATCAAATCATGTGAGTCATATCTGGTGTGGATGAAGCACATTCACGTACCATAAACTTTACTTATTTCGCCTTCCCATTCAAAATAATTAGCACGCCGGGGGCGCTTTCGGAACATCCGAGAACGCGCTATCGTATGGTGTTCATTAATATTCGATCGATAGATATGTGGTACCTTCGAATGCTGTGCCATATTTTAACAGGATTTTGCAGGACCACGAATAATTGACTGGCGGCCATTATGGAGCTCCTTATACAATTGGATTTCGAGTGAGAGAATCTGTGTTTATACGGCACTATTCGTCTCCAATGTCGTTACAATTCACTAGGCACTGACAATTCTTCAGGTGACAGAGCCGAGCATCTGCTACTTGCTTTCCGTGGGGTATGCGTACAATGCTCTGAACGCAGCGTCGAGTATATTGTTTGCCCTAGTCGGCTTGAAGAGCACCTCATGAGAGTACGAACAGACATTGTTTTTGAAACGAATGCGAATGATAATATTGGTCAGATCTACCTAATCAATATTAATCAATATTCCTCACAGCAGTATAATCTCTTGTCCCTGGCCTCGGCATTGGACTTGATCTCCTGGACCCCGACGGAGTACCGACAGTGCTTCCTCGACCGCGACCAGACGCAGTCCGTGACAGTGCGGCTAAAGCAGGCGGCGCATTTGCCGGTTGATTCCACGGCATCTTGTTCGCAATTCGTCCTGTCCACGTCTTCCCTCTTTCTTCCCTCTCTCTTCCATCTCGTTTCCTTTCAAATGCAGCTCGATATCTCTCATAACTCTCCCTGAAGCCCCGGTCGACGCGTGAAGAAAAAATGAGTTCACCACGTGGACTGTTTGCAGGTGGTATAGGAGCCATAGGAGCTGGTGCATTGGATGGGCGCTGTGTTGGGGAGGGTGCGCGCAACTGGGTAGGTCGATGGAAAACGAAAAGAAAGGGGCTGATGGAGAATATTGAGCGAAGGGGGGGACGTCGAACATTCAGGTACATGTTGAAATTTCGAAGAGCTTTATTCGCATGAGGAACATATCTGCGGCACCGTCGCTAAATCTCTAAGCGGTGAATACATCGTATGAAGGCTGACCTGTTTGCATATGCGATTTTCTCAGCATACATGCCGCTTGCAAAGAAGAGAAGGAGGGCAGTTACAAGTACGAAGAGGAGCCCTGATGCAAAGTAGGGGTGGGGCTTTAAGTTTTCAGCACCCCCGTCCACATCTGGAAGTACTTTGCGGATGAGGTTCGTGTAAGGTATGTCTAGAAAGGATGTTTGAAGAAGGACTTCGGAGAGAAGGAATGCAATAGCTATCAGAAGATGGAATAGAAACACTAGGGATAGACTGATCAGCGCCTTCAGCGATACAGATACCGTGAAAACGTACGCTGATACCTGTACTTTCTGCGTTGAAGCTGAGCAGCGTTGGTTTTGAGGCGCTCTTCAAACAGTAGTAGATCACGGTAAGTTGCAGTGTCACTGGATGGATGAAAGGATGCTCTTGACTGTTGGCGCTGGCTTCTTGAAGTCGGTGCCATTCAATATTCAATGTAATGGGCACTCAGGCTTGTCACTTGAATCCTAGCCTGTTAGCTCTGGGGTGGAGACAATGATGCCGCTGCTTGCCGCACACGAGGGGAATTACAACTGCACGTGACAACTAAATGGAGACGCGACTTGCATTCCCGGAAGCCGACCACATGCCGACCTATTCCGACCGTGTTTTCGGCATTGCGAGAGGAGGCTTGTGTTCCACCTCCACTAGTGGTGCACTTCCTTCGCCTCCTCCAGAACTGAATCACCAACTTTCTGGTAAAGTCCTTTCAAGATTGACATGACGCTCACCACACTTGTTTCTGTCCCTCTGCTCGCGCTGGTCGTTTCTGGTCTTCCAATTTTGCCAGACTCCGAGCTGTAAGTTCATTCGTTTGACCCGAGGAGCACCAGTGAGTAACTGTCGTAGCATATCAGCAGAAACGCAAGATTCTGCGCAAATGGTTTTTCGTTTGCGTTCATCACATCCAGAGTGAGTCTCGCTCGCATTTATTTTTTGAACTTTCTGACACGGGCTGCTGTAGTGACTTCCATCATGATACTCGGATGGACATCGGACCCGTGTCCGCTGCTGCAAATAATGGCTCCCTTTCATTTGATACAGTGGATGAGCCGACCATCGCGGAAGGTCTAGTGCCTCCCGGCCAACAGATCATGAGTGTGATCAGCTCAGGAGATGAAACGCCAATCACACACAACCCCATGGACCTCGTCACTAAGAATGGGAAAGCAGATTTCTTGGCTTCTGTTTCTACCCTCTTCCTCATCTTCTCATGCGCGATTGCGCTACTTTCACTGGCCTGTGTAGGCCTAAGATTGTATGTCATCAAACACTTACATACCCAAATTCTTTGGTCTCACAAGGCTTGGCAAAGTCTGCCCCATGTTGAGAAACATGCAGTACTATCCTCCTGCAGGAGAGAACCAGACACTGGAACGTCAATAGTGGTTACGCAGAGCATAATGGATGAGAAATCCGAGGATCTCCCGCATTTCAGTGCTCGCGCGACTGCTTTATTGCCCCATGTCTCCATCACCACCTCCGACGACTTACAAGAAGACTCAGAGGACGAGAAATTCCACGACGCTTTAGACATTCTGCCTTCTCTCGACGTGCAAGACAATCCGTTGCCTGATTTGCCTTCGCGGAATCGTTCTTTGCCACCCATCGCAACGGCACTTGACCCTACCCAAGATAGTCGATCCACTCCTCCACACGCATGTGCACACCCAGCAATAGATTCTGAAGCTCATGAACTACCCGTGTGTCATCCCTGGTCCTTGCGGGTCGCTAGCTCTGTTCCTGCACCTCCTTCATCGCCGCTCCATCATCCTCGCAGTCGCGCATACCGTGCTGTGCCTGAGTTTGACATTGCTCTGATGATGCAGCTCAGGCCAGGCCGCGGCGTTGGCGCTGACCCAGCGTGGATGGTGCGCTTCCTAATGGCTATTTTTGGGTGGTTTGCTGTTGCGCTTACAGGAAACCAATAACTTTAGTGCAGGCTGGAATTCTATTACATGCCCGCCGACCCTGACCTGCCACGAGGATCCGTTTATGACTGCCCTTACAGGGCGTAGGGTGCTGTGCATCCCTGACACTTTCGCATTTTTTGTAAAGGAATCTATTGCATGGAAAGAACATTGCATCGCATCAACCATTTCCCAAAAAAAAAAAAAACGTCTCTATGCCCATCAATAGTTTTGCAATTTCATGACCCCCTAGTTCGTTCCATAGGAATGTGGTTCAAAGTTTATTCTCTGATCAACTTTCTCGACCACGTCTTTGCAATTTTATGTAACTGAACTCAGCATATTATATATACTGAATACATACGTAATTGCGATCTTGCGCGAAACTTCAGCAATTTCAAATGGATTTCCTTCGTTGATATATGAAATCTAGCAGGAATGAGTTAACTGCCCATCATACGTGCTGCTTGCGTGCTTGCGCCCAACTTGGGCTATAGCTATGGCATCTATACACGAATTCCTGGACTCACCAAAGAATCAAGATTCAGAGTGAACATGCGGATACTGTGCCTTCAAGTTGGTACTACCAATGCCATGACAACTTTCTGCGAGTCTCCCTGCGTTCACGCTAGAAGCTTGAGCGCTTCCAGACAGACCACTGCAGTCTGTGACTATGAGCGGATGAGGATCGTCGTTCGTTCTATAAGTATTTACTGGCTCAATATCGCAATTGAAGCTTGCCGCTTGCACGGCGGAACCTAAATATTACTAATATCAAGTTGATCCTACTAACCGTGAAGTACTGCTTACTTACTAGCGCTTAAATTTGGCTCTCTGCACAACTTCTCTGTTTGCTTGATTAGACGACTCAGCGGCTTCCTTCCTTCCTGTCATTGAACACCTGGAGAAGTCTAAGACAGGTCAGCCCAATTCCATTCAACCTTAGTACGAGTGCCCACCAGCAACACGTTACACACGGGGAAAGAGCGTGGTGTTGAAACCAATCTATGGCTCATGATCGAGACGCCCTCGTAAGCCTGTTTGATTCCTTATGAGATGCTGATGTGCAACAAAGGCAGTGGGCGAGTGGTTATGATGAGACAGTAGAAGTTAATCAGCGTGCATTGATCGACAAGGTGTTGGCGCGATATTCCGGCGAATTCACAGGTGCACTATACCTGCTGGTTTCTTATTTGATCGCGCAGCACTGACGAGCCTGCAGTATTCCGTGAACTTCTTCAGAACTCAGATGATGCACAGTCTTCCGCGGTTGAGATACACTTTGAGACAGAAGAGTATCTGCGACGAAAGAACAACAAGGATGCAATGCAACCAGGGAATAGTGTGGGTTTCCCAGACCTCAAAGCTACTCTAGTCTGTACCATATCAACGTTACTGCAACTGTCGTGTTTGTTAATCGATCATTGCAGGTTTCCCAGTGGACCTTTCGGAATAACGGAATTGTGTTTCGCGATGAGGATTGGAATCGGCTTAGGAAAATTGGTGTGTAGCGCACCTGAAGCTTGAATAACATAAACATTCATTTTGAATAGCTGAGGGGAATCCAGACGAGGAGAAGATTGGCGCCTTCGGTGTCGGTAAGCTCCTCCATGCCATCGATTTAATTCATTTCTTACCATTCCTGTAGGGTTTTATAGTCTGTTCTCTGTGACTGAGGAACCATTTGTTATTTCAGGAGGTAAGAATGCCTTTGGGCATTATTTGATCTTGCTGACAGAATCAAGGTCACGGAATGCAATTCCACTGGAAGGACAAAAGTGGAGACCAAGTATGCAGGTCGATTGTTTTTTGATATCAGCTGATCTCTTAAAGCTCCTTGTACGGCGCGGTGATCTGCCATCTAAAGATGGTCCCCAGTCTAATCCGTGGACAACCTTTGAGATGACACTCCGTGAACAGGGACCTGTTCCGCAGCCTTTCGATCTAACGCGATTCCTTGCAAGCAGCATCACATTCATGGTTCACCTTCGCTCAGTCAGCGTCTTTTTTGACTCTCATCGCCTGGCCCATCTCACCAAGTCTCCGGGTGTTCCAAGGGAGCTTGGATTACCTAAAGTGCTGAAAAGGTCTAGCGGTTCAGGTTTGATGAGTGTAAAGAGCGTACAGTCTGCTGGCGAGCACCTCCCCTTACTACTCTTCGTCTGTGTGGCTGATGGACTATGCTAGCTACTCGTATCCAGGCACAAGTCATGCATGCTGTATACGATCTTGGCACTGAGAAACCTCTCGTCCTCCCGGTCGGAGAACCACGTAAAGTCTCCCAAGGCGGCTTTTTCTCGTCGCTTCTCAGCACTTTTACGTCACACCACCAACCTGTACTCGCGAAACCTCTGCCACAACGCCAAGTTAACAAAGACCCTACGGGAGTACATACCTCAAGCGTCACACTCACAATGTTCAATGCGGACGTAGACGTGAAGCTGGATAAGAAACTTCAGAGCGAACTACACAGATCTACAAAGAAAAACCCACCTAATCACTTAAATTACAGCCTAATCTATGTAGGCATTTGATCTGTGACCTTGATTCGGCTTGCTACTGATTCTTTTGCAGACGGGAAAAGACGAGTACAATGTGAGCGTAGAAGAGGAGAAGAGCCAACCCGTATCTTGTGGAAGTGTTTTCCAGGGTCTCAGGGCTGATTTAAATGGGTCAGTACCTTGTTTTTGCGGATGAGTCCGTGGCTGTAACTCATGTTTACAGTGCTGGCCAAGCACATGTGTTTATTGTAAGAGCGATCTCAAGGAAGTGATTTGAATTAACTAAGGAACGTAGGGGCACGCAACTGGACAAACAACAGGTATCGGCGGTCATATGGCATCTAGATTTATCCCAACGGTTGAGCGCGAGTCGATAGATTTAGTGTGAGTTCACTTGCACTGTTCCATGCATGCATCTGACCATATTTACAGCGACCGTAACGTCGCAGGTGAGATTTATGTGTCTGCCACTGAACCAATAACTAATAGTGATATAGTATGGAACAGAGAGCTGTTGTACGTTGGCGGCTATCTGTGTCGAGCAGCATACGAGATGGAGCTCGAAAATATTCGGATGCTCTGGGACGAAGCTGCAAGTTCATCTAATACGAACGGTTTTCATCCGAATCCACAACTTGGCGACTGGCTGCGCGATCGATTTTTGCATGTCCTCAAATTTTTCACTTTCCATGCCTCAACGCCTTCTTCCGATGTCGCACGTTTCCTCGAGGCTGCCTTCTTTGGTTGCTCCACTCTGCCCCTCAAAGTCCTTTCGACGACAGGTGTGCGTGATGCCTCTGATGTACGCGCTCCCGACCCCATGTTTTCATCGTTCCTTAAACACCTGCCCGTCCTTCCTGCCCCTGTTCTATCTTCTGCTCCTCTTGCTATTAGAACTCTGCAAAGCAAAGGACTGATCACAGACATTACATTCTCGGATGTTCTGGCTCAACTTCGCCAGCATCCGCTTAACGAAGAAGAGCTTATTGCTTGTCTTCAGTGGTGGGTTGGTGTCGGACAGCAAGATGCGACGCACGATACTACGCGCGCTCGCACCGAGCTTCTGAATGCCACTATCCTCAGTCTAGGCTCAGGAAAGGATGCCAGGCCGATCCCTCTTTCAATGGTGCAGTACTTCATTCATCAGCGTATGATTCCGCTGGATGGACCCTTGCCCGACACTCTCATGCCTCTGAGCGTCACGAAAAATTTTACGCAGGAGCAGCTGAAATCTTTTGGGTGGCGGGAATTTTCGATTCTTGACTGGGTTCAGCACATCTTTAGGCCAGATGTTATGAATGCTAATCCAGCACAAGACGTAACCAGGTCTTCGGAATGGGCTGAGCGAGTTTTGATCGTTTTAGCTCGTACATGGCCATCGTTGTCCAAGGAGTCGCATGAAATGATCAAGGCTATGCTCGCCCAAAAATCATGTATTCCGACATCTTCAGGTTTACAAAAGCCACAGTTGGCGTACTTCCCCAGCGCCAATATATTCAACGATCTACCCGTCGTTACTTTTACGTCCGGCGGTACTCTCAAGGGTAGCATGGAGAAACTACTTTCCTTTGTTGGCGTTCGGAAGCATGTGGACCTTCAGGTTGTTTTTGATCGGTAAGCCACTATGCATAAATCATCGAAAGCTATTCATGTTCCGGCAGAATGGTCAAAACTGGGGACTGGACGATCTCAGATTTGATCACGCATCTAGTCACTATCCAAAGCACGTTAACTCCAGATGAGGTCACAAAACTTCAGATGACGTCTGCTTTCTCAAAGGAGGGCGAGAATGCTCTTCCAGGAAAGAAGTCGCGATACAGGGCCAGTGATCTTTACGAACCATCTGTCACTAATCGTCAGCTTGGTTTGCCAATTATCGATTGGGGTGAGAAGACTAAATGGCGAAGCAGTTCCGAAGAAGGTCCGTTTCTTCTCCCGCATATCGCTCCCTCATCTGAGACCATATTTCCCACTAGCAAAGCTTCTCCATCGACTCGGCCTGCGAAAGAATCCCCCTTTAGACTTGACTGTCAAGCTCTGCACTTCGTCGGAGCCAGACATTCGTTCTGCAGCATTCAAATACCTTATGGACAGCATCCCTTCCAGATACCCGGACTACAGACGTGAAAATTTTGGTCATGTTGCCTTCATACCAGCAGTGAACGACTTTGGGCCTTGTATGGGAACTCCGAACGAGGTCAGCAGGGACGTACACGTCACAAATTTAAATTAATGTGACACGCTTGATAGGTATTTGTATCACATCAGTGGAAGGACCTCGGGTTTTCAGTCGTTGAAGATGCCGTTCGGGGTGTTGCAGTAAGCAAACTAGGCTTGAATGAACACCCACCAGCTGCCAGAATCGTGGCATTGCTTGAGAAAACACCTCCCCAAGATCAGGACGCCGCTCGTCGATGGTTTGAGATTCTAGCTGGCCATGTTGCAGGTCCGATTCGCTTTAGCATATATGGGGGCCCTTACTGACGGTCGTACAGACTTCAATTCTTCTCAGTTGTCAATAATTTCGAAACTGCCGATCGTTCCTGCGAAGGTGGAATCTGGTTCCCAGGCGCTGCGTTGGCTTTCTCCTACCCAATGTTATCTTGGTGGGGCACCGAAGGGGCAGTTTCACTCAAAGTTATTCGTCTTTGTGGATTTTGGCCCTTCTGCCAACAGCTTTTTGAGTACATGTGGCTCCAAGCAAGAACCCTCCGTAGAAGAGGTAGCTAGCATTTTGGTCGCCGATCCTCGAAGATTCTATGACTTGGCGGGTGGTTATGAGAAGTACGTACCCCAGTTTTCCGTTACCATGTTCACTCATTTTCTTTTCAGTTACCTCGTCGAATTGCGTAACTTGGCTGTCAACGCTCGTCTGCTATCTACAGGCGCGCTCGCCCGAATGAAAATCTCTCCCATTTTGCTCGGTTTTCGACGGCAAAGAAAGTTTCGAAAGGAATCAAACAATACCCTGGACCTCGACGAGGACGACTGGGAGCTGCTTTACGATCTTCGGAAGCCCCTGGATGTTGTAATCGCGGACGATACTAATGCTTACCAGATGTTTGGAGAGTCTATCTATGCTGCACCACAAGAGGATCTTGTTGAAAGTGTGTCTTCGGCTCTCTTATGAAGTTGATCTGACTCTCCCGCAGACTTCTATGCAACTCTAGGTTCCAAACGCCTGAGCGCTATCGTGAAGGAAGACTACAGGGTCAACTCAGAGATAAAGCATAGCAAGTCTGCAACTGACGCGCGTGCGCTTCTGTTAGAGAGGTTACCGTTGTTCCTCCATGAACACACACATACGCGCACCAAGGTTTCTCTCAGCTGGCTCTCTAACCAGGAAAATTTCAAAGTCCGAGTCTTCGGCAAATTGACCGTAGTGAAATCCCTTTCCTTTGGAGACAATACTTTGAAAAAGGAGCAGGATGCCTCAGCGGCTGCTAAGCGCTCTGGCCATGGGCCCATTGAGCTATGGCTTTCAGGAAGCACGCAAGTGGACATGTATGAGTAAGTGTTTCAAGTTATGTTGAATCAGCTGCAGGTTAACGCTGCTCGTGTAGAGTAGCGACATCTTTGTGTCGCCTGCTGTTCGAGACGGTAAAAGTGAATGATGCGCTCTTGTTCATGACTATCCTTTCGACCGACTTGAAGGCTCTGAAACGGAGAGGTTATAACGGTGCATCTCCTAGTTCCCCCATTTCACCGGAACCCTGACGTACTGTTTCAGTGGATAAGATTTTGAGACAACAACAGAACGACCGAAAGTTAGCGGAGGCAGCCAGAGGAAGCCTCACATCAGTGCCAGTGCCTGATCCACGCATGAGTCAGAATCTGGAGCCTGAAACGCGGTCATTGTCTCCCTCACATCGCGCTAAATTACCAGGGGGTTGGGATACTTCACCTCCTAAGGCAATAGCGTCGAAACCCTTTTTGCCGTCCGCTCCGGTTCCACCCCTCATTACAGCTCCACCAGTGCCACCACCAAAGCCATCTACTTCTGACGCACCCCCTCAACATACAGTCGATAATGAAGACGCCGGACAACATCCCATGGTTTCAAATGTTTTGAACAACACGCTGCAGAACATCAGGCGCAAGATACCTGGCTTCAACAGTCCATCGGAAGACGCTCTTACTCTCTCACAGAGGCGGTCCCCAAATCCGAGGTAAGAGAATCATTTGTTGGGGCGAGACGATATTTTTGAACTAGCGATTCCCTAGGACACCTCCAACTGTGACTCCGCAGAGCAATATTCGTAAGCTTGGAGAAATTCACTTCACACTTCTCAACATGCTTGTCTGACATGTTTCTAGGATCTAATGTTGCGATGGCGATCAAAGGTTGTAGACCAGAGGAAGGGAAACTAGTACACAACAGACGCGAGATGCAAACGATCAAGGAATCTTTAGATGAGGGGTACTGTGACGTCTCAGGCCATGTTGCTGAGCTTGATCACATCGGTAAGTAGTGATTAGGTCGTGAGCTTAATAATGTTAATTGATGTGTAGGTGTTATGGGTACAATGAAAATCTTCATCGCTCGGGGTGAGTGTCTCATTGTCCTACACGATGCAGCATTCACAATTTATTGTATAGGTGCTCCCGAACCCCATACCTTCATCACGAGAAAACATGATTCCCTCGCGCGCTTTATTTACATTGTCACGCCCCTTGCAAACGTTTATAGTCTTCCAATGACTGCACTTCACATCTTTTACGACCTATCGGGCGGCTTGATTGCTTTCAATCGGAACGGCAGTCTCTTTCTCAATTACCGCTTCTTCGAAGCATGGCGTACGTGTTTATACTTGGAGCTCCATGCTTTCCTAATAACATCAACTGTAGATGATCAAGATGTAAAGAATGGGGATATCAATCAGGCTTACACTTCCTGGTAAGGCATCATCAGGCATCACTACAGCTTGAAGTTATTAAACCAATGATCTGCCCAGGTACTTTACGCTAGCCCACGAGATCGCTCACAACCTCGTGCAACCCCATAACTCTGAGCATGAGTTTTACTTTTCTGCGCTTTGCGAAGCTCACATTGAGAAATTCCTTCAACTCTTATCTCAGCCATCTGACAGGCCGTGAAACTGTATCATACATCGTTGAACAATAATCACTTCGCATACTGGAATCAAATTCGAATGGATGGATCTAAAATCTTGAGCGATCTGAAGACAGCTGCTCGCAATGTCAATTATTCTTTCAAATCAGGAAACATTACAGGTCTTTTAAAGGTATTCATTATAGAATTAAAGAATACGATTATGAAAGTCCGGAGGTCTTGCGATACGGCTTGACTAGTAAGGGAAGCTGGCTTTTGCTCTCAGGATCGCTGCGCAAGAATGGCCTCTGCACGAGCGTTGACCTCTTTCCGACATCCGAAGCAGGAACAGCAAGCTCGAACTCGAAAGCTCGAACTAAGGTAAAGAGGAGAGCTTTCATCCTGTCAAAGATCGTTATTGTTGGAAATAAAATGAAAGGTTGCAGTAGACATACTCCACCAGTGAAAAGCGGTACCCAATACATGCGCGCGGACCACCAAGGAACGTCATGAGGTGTCCCCAAACCCCAGGAACTTGCGATGCTACCTCTGGAAGTGATGCCCAACGGTCAGGATTGAACTCTTTTGCATCGGTGCCCCAAATCGCCTCCGATCTGTTGATTGCCAAGATGGGGATAAAGATTGAATCGCCCTTCCTAACACTGATGCAACAGTGATGAGATATTGATGATCATTGAAAGCTTGCAACGTACTTGATGCCATCATGAACCACTCCATACTTGTCTGTAAAAGGCGTGTCCACCGGGAGGATGTCGTCCTTCATCGCGACGCGAACTGTGCTAGGAACAGGGGCATGCAAACGAAGTGTCTCACGCACGACCGCGTCAAGATACGAGAGCTCCACAAGTTCGTCCATGGATGGTGTCTC
>KN835531.1:0-24292 GCA_000827255.1 Suillus luteus UH-Slu-Lm8-n1
AAAGCCTTACAAATCATTTCCCAGTCACATGACATGCTTACAAACATGCTCAAAATATGGTGGGAAAATCAAGTGGCTGAGAATGTGGCTGAATAAGCCTAGAAAAATAGAAAGAGACAGAAATACATGGAAATAAATAGAAATACACGGAATAAAATCAGAATAGTGAGAACTGAAATCACAAGCTAATGAATCAAGGAAAAATGATAGAGTAACTTGGTAATGGGGTACAGTATAGTCTGTTATACCTTCCTTATCACCTTGTATTTGTATTCAGTATGGTATGAAGTGCATACCATGCATCACATCAGTTTAATGGCTCGACCTGAGCGACAGGACACAAATGAAGTTAGCTTGCCATTGGATGGGGTAGGAGGTGGCAATGGGAGCATGGGGGAGTCATCATCAGGATCATTAAACCACTTGATGTCTTTAGCATCTTTCAATTGGCCATCAGGCCCAAGTGTGCACGACATTTGTGCAGCAGGAATGATGGTTATTGGACCTAACATAGATATTATATTTATGCCACAAACTGTAACATAGAATTATACTGGCACACCTTAAATGTACTACTTCCACACATGGAATGATGCAATCACTGTAGACCGACACCTAGTGGTGCCGAAGTTCGGTTCGGTCGGGTTCATTGCCCTATATCTGTGAACCCCGAACTCGACCATTGGTCAGGTTCAGGCCAGATGGCTGAACCTAGGACTGGACCCCTTCGAACGCGTTCACAAGAGTTCGGTTCGGGTTCAGGACGCGTTCGAACCCTCGAACCGTTGTTTCAATTTGCAAAAAAAAATGTGTACAGTGTCAATAGCTACTAGGACCCTTCCTTCACAATGCGGTTATCATACGGAGTGACAAACTCAGCCTGGGCTGTCGCAGAGATATGCCCTTGACGGTATGCACTCTTGAGCAATTGAAGAGCCTCGAATGTTGTTGGTTGCAAGCTGCCGCGATGTGCGGTCCCAGTAATGCCGCCGCTTGAAAATGCTCGCTCAGATGCAACAGCTGAGCCCTGAATGGCCAGGTAGTCCTTCGCAATGCGGGAGACAGTCGGGTATTGCACAGAATGGTGCTTGAAAGTTTGTTAGTATGCAAGCAACACGAATAAAACAATGAGACATACCCCCCACCAGGCCACTACATTGTCAACATCCTCAAGCGGTGCGTCCAGATAGTCCTCGAGTTCTTGATGAGGCCTTCGCATGGCTGTATCATTCACAATACGTGATTTCACAGAGTTGCGCATCCAGTTATGGCCATACGAGCCTTGGCGAGCAAGTGAGGGAGGTGCAGTAACAGACAGCCCTACAGGAGTCTGCGAGGAAGTACTAGTGTTATCATACATATTGAACTATGTAATATTAGTATACAATTGACATAAAAGAGTGATGAGCGACATATGACTCTCTCGAGGCATTGCATGCCTTTGTTGAAAAAATGAGGGGCCCATTTGTCACATGCATATGCGACCTTGTAGTTGGGGTCGAGCGCTACACCACAAAGGTAAATGTCAATCGAACATATTAAAATAAATATGATACATACCTAGGCAAATGAAATATGTGTCCGTGTCATCAGTCTTACCATACCACTTGTGGAGATTGATGACACCAGCTTCAATAGCTGTTGAGAAGTGGTTGAATTTTGACGCGCCTGCCATATTTTGCAGTGTCTCTTGAAGACATTCGAGCACTGGGATAGTCCGCCATACGGTTGGTTCACGTGTCACTGAGAAACTCTGTTGAGCGTCTGCGGGCTCCTGGAGGACTTCACGCATCAGCTCCAACTCAGTCCATTCAGGTGCTGAAAGTCTGAAATCCGCGTATAACTTGCCCTTCAAATTTGGGACCTCGTCACTCTCGTCAGCAAGCTGGATGAATCTGTTTATTCCCTGACAAATCAAGTGAGCAATGTATTCATGTAGTCATTAGTATAGTAGAGCACTCACTTTGCGCAATTGAAAAATACGCTGCAGCATGTTGAAAAGCGATGCCCAGCGTGTGCGAATCCATTTTGAGAGTTCTAAGGTGGGCTCATTCACTTCCGCACAACACTTCTGAAGGAAGGCGCGCGCTTGATGGGACTTCCGAACCTAAACAGTGTCATGTCAGTATACAACGACAGTTAGATGAGTACTTGAGTACTTACTTGTGTGACGAATGCAAGTGCCTTGCCGATGGTGTCACCAATGTCGAATTCGACACTTTCATCATCGTCGTCGTCATCGTCCTCAGCCTGACCTGCCTTTTTGTGCAAGGCGCTTGCAGGCGTAGGAGCCACTTCTTCAACAAAATGTTTTGCTGCTAGATGCAGCGCATGCTCCATACAACTGAGTGCTGATCAGTAATCTTGACTTAAGCATTTAATAGACACACTTACCGTACTCGGTGCTCAATTGGTTTCCACTTCTCGCCAGAAGGGTTGATAGAGCCAGCAACCATCTCGATGGCAGTATCATTGTTAGTAGCGTTATCTGCGGTGAACCACCCAAGCTTGGTGTGGAGATCATATTTATCTATATTCTCAATCAAAATCTTGCCAATGTTTGCACCGCTATGATTGTTGTGAATGGGTGTGAATGCGAGCTGCTCCACCTTGAGTTCCCACTCTTGAGGCTTGTCGGGTGGGGAATCTATATAGTGTGCTGTAATGGATAGGAAAGGGTGACCGGGCAAAGACGTCCACGAATCGAACATCATTGAAATCTTGCTATCGACATGTTTGAGCTTTTCTTTGACCCGCTCGACTGCCAGCTTTGCACGTTCAAGGATTTCGTCCCAAGTTTTTGTATGGTGGGGAATATCTTGGTTGGAAAGCGATGGCCGGAGATATTGAAGAAGGCAACGGAAGGGTCCTTTATCTATGAGTTGAAAAGCCTATGATGTAGCATTAGTATCTTGAAAATATATCAAAAATGAGAGTCGCTCACCTCATCCTTGGCAACAATGAGTTCAACGATGTAATCCATAAGTCCGGCCTTTGTGAATACAGGAATCTTGGGAGTGAGAGAGGCGTCCAAGGTTGGCTGACTCTTGCAGTCACGAGGAATTGCACGATCATGCATCGTGAAACCCTGTTCTTTGCAGCGGTCTTGGTAGACTGGGTAATGGCACTTGGGATGGTGTGCGATGTGTGTGCGTCGAGTTGAGATACCCCCCTTGAAAAAGCACTGGTGTAGTGCAATGTTGTTGGCCTTGCATACCTCACACCACCACCCATTTTCATGCTCCTGGGTGTGGGGGTTAACACAATCTTTCTCGAAAGTAAAGATGGTTGTCAAGTCCGCGCTGCGTTCATCCTTCTTGAGGGATCTACGGTCTTCATGATCCTGGTCACCGAGCGTTTTCGTCTGTTGGTATGCTTCCTCTTTCTCATCATCTTCCTCATCATCTGTAAAATCCTCGAGCGGAGGATATTCTTCTTCAGCGTCATCGTGATCGTGGTCCTCTTTGTTGCTAGCACTTCGTTTGGGTGCAGGGGCACCTTGAGGAGGTCCTGCAGCTGACCGTTTGGCCGGGACACTGCTAGCAGTCTCCCGGATCTTCTCCATAGGTTTGGTGGCTCGACCCGAACGGCGTATGAAAGAGTTAAGAGTGCCGTTGTGCGCAGGGGGGAGAGGGAGAGGAGGAGGGGGTATTGGGGAGTCATTATCAGCGTCGTTGTACCAAACTATCTCAGTGGCATCTTTCAGTGAGCCGTCAGCACGACGTGCGGACGACATGGTTGCCGAACTTGTGCAACACATTAGTGTATTTTAACTAAATTCAAAACTGTTGCACACCTTAAAACACCGAGACGTGAACATTCCGCATCATAAAACACCGAAGTTCAAACCAGTGGCAAGATTGCCAACTCAGAGATGCCAAAGCATGGCAGAAAATAATTATGGTGAATCGCAAGCACGGACAGTACATTCTGCGATAAATGACATGAGAAGTTAGCAACTAGTAGCAACCAATTGTGATGGACAACAAACTAGTTGTAAACTTACCAGTGCATTAGTGAGTCGCATTGCTGAAGACGCTGAGAAGAGAGAAGAACACGGGAGAAGGCAGAAGACAGTAAAGATGGGCAAGCACAATACTTGAATAGAATGCCTCACCCAAAACGTGAGGCTTTGCTGAAGTAGCACAGCGTTAGGTTCGAACCGGTCTAGACGCGTCCGGACTGCTTCATGTGGACTAGGATAATGCCGAACCTAGAACCTATCAGGGGGTTCGGTCCAGGAGAAATAATGGACCCGTGACTGAACCATCGGTCCAGTCCACAAAGGTTCGGGTTCGAACCTTGGTTCAGGTTCGAACCTTGGTTCGGGACTGGACTGCAGCAGCACTACTGACACCGAGTATTGAAAGATGTGAACAAGGTTCCTAAGGATATTTTCTTGACATAGTTAGATAGATTAGAATACAAATAATAATGCCTGGCCTACCGGAATATGACTGAGGAATGTTGCTACCACAAGGAATGTTGCCACCACAAAGTAGAAGCCATTCAGGCTCTTGAATCTCCTGTGATTGATATATTCAGGGCTGACAATGCCCATTGTTGCCAGGAGATTGTTCAATGGTAATGATGGTGTTGAGTGAATCAGGTATGGAAGCTCCCATAGGGATCCTCTCTGCAATTCAGTTGAGATGTATTCAGACAATGTCTAAACACGTTGACCTGCACCAAATTGGTCTGGTGCATGGCTGACTAATTATACCCATTTATGAGTCCTCACATAGTAATTTTCTCTAGATTTACTCTACAAAGCATGCAGCCCAGAATATAAATTCTTCTTTCTTTTTTTGAGTCTCTGCAAAAATCCCCTCAAAAGAAAAAACAAATATCTTTGAAGATTTATTTTTGGATTCAGTTTTATTTCAAATAGCACAAGAATGACTCAGCAGGAATCTCTCACGTGTCAGGTGACCGTTAAAAATATTTCCTCTACAAATTGACCTGTGGAAATATGCAGAAAACTTGAATTAATATGTTGCAAAATTTGGCTTCCAACCAAAAAATATAATGGAAAATCACAGAAATATTGCACACCAGACCCATTAATTACATAACCATTGTCTAGGCCCTTTACAGAACATCACATGACTCAGTAAAATATTACCATTATTTCTTAATACTTTCACTTTGATCCCTTGAAGCTGATTCAGAGATTACACCCCTCTATTTCATTGGACTTAAGTAATCCTCACCTAATTACATGGGAAGATAGTAGCACAGCCACTGATTTTGTGTATATAAAGACCCACATTTCAGCTGAAATGCAAGCAGTTTTATGCCCCAGTTTATGTCTGTAAGTGTGAGCCAGAATCAGCAGCAGTGTAAGCTGTTGAGAATTGTAGAGTGAACCTCTGTGAGACATCAGTCAAAGTGTGAGTATGCTGTGCTCAACGACCAGCAGATCTGGTTCTGTTTCATTTATCGGCTTCATCATTATCATAGATATTTCTCTGAGTTTTCTTTGTTTTACCAACTTGCATATTCTGGAATTTCTGTGTTTGTCTCTTTTGTCCATCTAAGGCTCCAAGCAGCTTAGTGGGGAGACTTTGGGAGTTGATAACAGGAAGCTTGACCTTACTCATCTGAGTAGTGATACTGAGCCAGGATTTTCTTTGCTACAAGGCTTTAACTATTGAAAGGGGACTTGGTGCTGAACACTAAGGATATCCATTTCTGAGTCTGTTTAATACTCATCATGAGTTCCTTGGCAGCAGGTTCAATATTACGTGGAGTCCAGAGAGCAATTGATTAGTTCTGACCTTTGATTCTATCTGTTTGTGCTTTGGGAGTGACCTTTATTGCTTCACACGACTTTCTGGCAGTGCTGTTGCTGTGAGACAAGAGCCTCGGGAGACCTTTGACGTCACTGTTATTATTTTTGTTATTTTTTTTTTATTGTTCTCTATATCCTGTATACCTTCAAAGCTCACTGCTGACCTCACAGATATTCTGCCTGCTGATTGTATCTTTGGACATCACTGAACAGCCACCCACAAGCGACCACATTATCAGTCATTAATATTTGTCTGAATCACTGACTGTGGAGATATTTCATTTTGTAGATGGTTATCTATAGATCATCTATCTAAGAAGACAGTGTTCATGATTTAATGGCTTCAGCCAAACATTGAACCTATGTGAAGGTTTGGTTTAGAGGCTAGCCCAAACCTGTGACTGGACCATAGGTTCGGTCCAGAACAGTTCGGGTTTGAACTGAGGTTCTGAACTGGACTCTGGCAGCACTACTACTAATATATTAAGCAATAATTTACTTGCCTGTTGCTAAACAAGATATCTTGATAGGTGCTGAACTTATATCATCAACATGAACCCATTGAGTTATAGTGCTTATTGCAAGCATCAAAAAGAGCATGTCTTGACTAACAAACTTGAAGGGTCACCAGGACCAAACACTCCTAGCAAGAAGTGGAGAGTAATTGATAACAAAGTCATTTACAAGTTGCTGCTTGGCAGGAAACCAAAGAAAATAGTAACTTGAGGGAAAAAGTCTGGGAGCAAAGTATTCCACAGAGTGATGCTAGTGAAGCTGCAGCAGATGAATTAGATACTAATGCATTTGCAAATTTATAGTTTATGTTCAAGTATGGTCAGCATCTACAACCATGGAGAAAAAATAAAGCAAGGCAGTGAAAGGATCTGCAATGATAACAAGAGACCCTTTCAAAACTGACATGACCCAAACTTTCCAGAAATTCAAGGAGGTGGTAGCTGAAGTCTTGCCATGTTGACATATGATGTTGCCTGTCTCTAAATTTGAGTTGAAGTTTGAGAACCCGCAAAATGCACCTGACAAGAAGATAGCCAATGAGGCTGGCTTTGAGGTACTAGTTGATGCTGTCATGGTGAAGCAGGCTATGGAGAATGTTGTTGTTTGATTATACACTCCAAAGCATGCAAAGGAAGAAGAGGTAGGTGCACAAAGATAGCTTTGACTTATACTCATTGTATTTCTTCTAGGACTGGGATACTAGAAATCCAGATTATGTTGAAAATCCTTTCAACTTTGATGAAGAAGCCGGTGTAGAGACTCGATCCTGAGTAGCCTCACAATGGCCCATTTTGTGATGTAGGTCAAGTCTACAGTACTATGCATGAAACGCAACACTAGTGCGACAAATGCAATGCATGCGTGACATAGGCGACACTTGCGTGACTTACGCACGCCTTAGGTGAACTTTCCCACGCCTAAGCGCCATAGGGCGCCTGACTTCCCACAGCCTATTCCCATGTCCAACCAAGTTCCCAGGTATGTATTTCTCCATTTATCATTTATTTCATTATTGTACCATGTTTATTTTCACTTTACTTCACCTACTACACCTTCTCACACTCCTCATTACACTTCACTTTACATTTTGACCTTTACACTCAGTGCCACATTTTTATCTATGTTTTGAATATATCATTGCAAGCCCTAGTGGTCACATCTACATTGCACCTCACACCTTAACACTCTATTAAGTCTTAATATCGCTCACTTTCCACTTTCACACACTTCCGCTTTGCAATGCATGACATTCCCGCGTTTTGTGTGCCTCGCGCATTCCCCCTAGAGTTGTCACCAGTGGATATTCAGCTTTCCTTGCATCCCCTAAGGGATGAGCCTATCGCACATTTTCTCTTCCCTTCAACATTTATATCAGCTGCACCCTCAGCTGAGTTGAAGATCCTTCACCGGGCAAGACCTGGGTCCAACATCTAGAAAGGCACTAATTGTATGTAACATCAATTGTGACAGCATTTTAAGTCAATGCCTTTCTGACAAATTTTTCATATAGGCAGAAATGGATAGCAAATAACTGGCAGCAGAGACAGAGCTTAAGAACCTTCACACATTTGGTCAATGCCCAATTTTTCCAGATAAGCATGTGTGGTATGACAAGAGAGGCAACAGATACTTTGAGCTCAACAATATGTATGAAAGCTAAATACAAGTTCATGTGGATCTGTAGTAAACATATGCTCTCAGTGTCATTGTGCATGAATGCAAACATCTGAGGTTTGAGTACAAAATCTGTATGAACTAAATAGTGATAAGTGTTCTTGTGTTAACAAGATATCAGTGAGACTATAACAATAGTGGTATGGCACTAGCCTGAGTAAACAAAGGATTCAGTGAGTATAATAGTGAGAAACAAAGATAAGAGCAAATAATGATGTCATATGTACCACTGGGCAATTAGAAATGAAAACAATATTAGCCAATAGCGGGCCTTAGCTGTGGGCGCATGCTTGCCATTCCAATAATGTGGATTATCATTTGGGCAACAGCCATTGTGAGCTTCCATTGAGTATTTGATTGAAACTGAACATAACAAGCTGTTTGTGTCCAGGCTTCTGGACAGGCTGACAAGACAATGCCTCTGACCTCTGTTCACTTTTTGGATGACAAGAAGCTCAAGGTGCCAACAAGCATTCATCCTCCACCAGGTGCACCTCTTACGGAGTTTGATGAATTCTACCATTAATGTCAAAAATGGACAGACAATTGCCAGTGCTGTGGTCCCACCAGCTGCTCAGCCACAAGGCATGCCTGCCAGGCCTCCTTTTCTTTCTCACCAGTACTGGTTCCATCCAGAGTCATACTATCCTCCATATATTCCCATGTCCAACCAAGTTCCCAGGTACATATTTCCCCCGTTATCATTTATTTTGTTATCATACCATGTGTATTTCATCATTGACCCTTAGTTACATCACTTTAGCACTACTTACTCAGTTCTGTGCACACTTATATAGGTTTCCTACCTTTTTACCTTCTGGGGGGACTTTTATACTTTACTTCTCATTACATTTTACTTTACATTTTACCTTTACTGTTACAGTTCTATTTTCTTTTTCCTTCTCTTCTATTCTATATGACATCATTGTACTTTCCAGAACATTTCATTATTTAAAGCTCCGCTTTAAACTCTATTATGCATCTCTATATAAACCCTACTATTTACTTCATATATTCTCTAACTTGACCTACGCAGACCAGGGCCTGCAGATACTAGCTTATTCACTATCAGAACATTGACTTTGACTTTGAACCTTTGATACTAAGACGTTTAAACAACACCGAGCATAACAAAAGGTCAAGTTAATCCATACCTGCGCCATTCACTAGAATAGGCACCCAGAACCAGACACCATTTTGACCATCCCGAAACCTCCCGGATTTATCTGGGATAACGAATGACAAGCCTACACTCTCCTTGATGAGAAAGGAAATGTCTATACCTTAGATGAGTGGTCTACTTTTAGACAAGACAATGCACTAAGTGGACAACATTGGAATTTCTGGACTAACACCTACGAACCCATTTTCCCACCAGACGACATGACCAAAGAAATCGGCACTGTACCCTCACCCTTCAATGAGGATACTCACACTGCTCTAGGATGGTCCCTCCAGATGGAGGCGTACCTTCACCTCAATGATGGGGTGTACGACAATGATAAGAGGAAAGTCATCTTTTTCCTTAGTCGTATGATGAAAGGAGAAGCAGCCAAGTGGGCTGAAGGACACTTGAAGTCAGCTATCTCTGCTGGCGATTACAGAACTTACACAGATTTAGTGAAGGCCTTTAAAGCCACCTTCTACCCGAAGAATGTAGAACAGACGGCCATCCACCACATCGCCCTCCTTCCTTTTCCAAGGCAAAGGATCCATACGTGATGGATATAGATCACATGGAGATGGAAGAAGACAGTGAAGGAGAGAAGAGGACAAGAAAGATGTACCTCACCCCTCAAGAACACAAATGCAGGCACAAGAACGGCCTCTGCTTCAAATGTGGTAAGAAGGGACTCACTAAAGACTGCCCAAATCATCCGACAATGATGACAGCAAAGAAGGTAGTCAAGGAATCTAACGATGACAACTACGCAGAATTCCTCAAATGGAAGGCATTCAAAGCTCGCCAAGCCAAGAAAGGTAAAGCAAAGAAGGAAGAATCCAAAGAGGAGGATTTTTAGATGGGGAATCTGCACCGGTGTCAGAAACCCCTAGAATAGGACTTTTAGTACAATCTATAGGCGACTCAACTTCTATTAAAGTACCACTTATTATTTGCTCTGACAGAACTAAGAAACCCGCCGAAGCCACTGCACTTATCGACTGTGGCGCAGAAGGAGAATTCATTGACTGGCAATATGTCTGCAGAAACGGCATAAAGTCACATGAACTCAATAAGCACATACCTGTACAAAACGTGGATGGCACACTCAACAAGAATGGAAAAATCACATGGTACTGTAATCTATCCTGTTCTATCCGAGATATTCCCATGAAAACATGCTTCTTTGTCACCTCCCTGGGAGGCGAAGACATGATTCTGGAAATGAGCTGGCTACAGAAAGAAAACCCACAGATAGATTGGACCACAGAAGAAGTACATCTTCACAATTGCAAGGTCTCTATTGAAGAAACAGACGAAGAAGACATCTTTTACAATGCACAAGAAACTCTCGAAGACGAATGGGACCCTGCACAGGAAACCTTTCCCACTTCTTTCTCTCACGATATCCCTGACCTCTTAGACACTGAAGAAGATGAAACTGAAGAAGCGTCAGACCCTGATGACTTCCTTATCACTTATGTGAAAGGAACTCACAGCATTGGGGTCTATGACATAGAAAGTTCCGTACCTGAACCTCCCCTCACTAACAAACACATTCCCTCTGACCACAGGTACTTCTCCATCACCGGCAACAGATGCTAGCTCAAGAAGCATTGAAACCAAATAAAACCTCTGAAGAGCTTGTTCCCGAGACCTTCCAGATGTATAAGGATGTATTTGGTGATGTTGCTAATGGAACTCTACCTCCCAACAGAAAATTTGACCACAAGATCGATCTCAAGGAAACCTTCAAACCGTGCAAATGCAAAATATATCCACTCAATGCAAAAGAAGAAAAGGCCATGAATAATTTTATTGATGAACGCCTCGCTAAAGGGACTATCGTCCCTTTCAAATCCCCTCAATCATCACCTTTCTTCTTCGTCAGTAAGAAAGACAGTTCTCTACGACCCTGCCAAGATTATCGTTACCTGAACGAATACACGGTTAAGAATAACTACCCTTTACCGCTAATCTCTGATCTTATAGATAAGCTAAAGGACGCCAAGATATTCACCAAAATGGACATCAGATGGGGCTATAATAATGTATGTATGAAAGCCACTGACCAATGGAAAGCCACCTTTGCGACTTCTAGAGGACTCTTTGAACCCATGGTAATATTTTTTCAGGATGCGTAATTTGCCCACCATCTTCCAGTCTATGATGAATGAGTTGTTTGGAGAATGGATGATATACTCATTTACTCTAATGATTATGACACTCACCAACAGTGAACTCATTGAGTACTTCAATGACTACATGAAAATATCCTCCACCTCAAACCCAAAAAATGCACCTTCAACGTCAACAACATCAAATACCTTGGTATGATCATCAAACCCAGCTCAGTCGCTATGAACCCTGCAAAACTCAAAGGTATATCTGAATGGAAGACTCCCACGAAAGTGAAGGAAGTCCAATCATTCCTTGGATTCACTAACTTTTACTGACGATTTATTGCTAACTACTCCACAACCCTTAATAGATCCAACCAAGAAAGACAAAAGTTTCATCTGGAACCAAGAACATGAGGAAGCTTTTAATAAGCTAAAGCATATCTTCACCTCTTCACCAATTCTCCAGATACCCGACAAGAATTGACCCTTATCTATCGCAACCAATACCTCCTTATATGCGACAAGCAGTGTTCTTCTACAACAAGACGCCAATGGTAACTGATTACCATGTTCCTTCCTCTCTCAATCTTTTAATCCTGCTGAATGAAATTATCAAATATATGACAGGGAATTATTGGCCATCGTCCGAGCTTTGAAAAGCTTGGCGACATTATCTTCTCAGATCCCCCTTTCCCATCCATGTACAAACTGACCATAAGAACCTTCAATATTTTAGGGACATACAAGACTTGAACCATCACCAAGCACGATGGCAAACCTTCCTTGCCCAATTTGAACTCTGTATTTCCCACGTTCCTGGGAAAGATCTCATTATACCGGACTTATTATCTTGTAGATCGGATCACCTTCCAGACGATTACATCAAAAAGGACAACACAACCATTCAACTATTACCAGACTCTCTCTTCATTAATAATATTCCCCTTTCTCTTCTCAATAGGATCCGGTCTGCATCCACAACCAATCATCTACTTACTCACATATCAGACTCTTTCTCTCACCCTTCAATTCCTCCTCCTCTCCACTCTGCTCTTTCCGATTGGAAATTGACCAATGGACATTACAAAGGACTTACGTACATTCCCCCTGATCGTGACCTTCATCGTGACCTAGTGTCACTTCATCATGATTCTCCCACCACCGGACACCCTGGGCATTTCAAAACCCAGGAACTTCTCTCTCACGACTATTGGTGGCCGGGCCTCGCCACATTTGTTAAGAACTTCATCGATGGTTGTGCAATCTGCCAACAGAATAAAGTAAACATGCACCCATCATCTCCTCCACTGTTTCCTATTCCCGCTCCCATTTCCATGAGGCCATTCACTCATTGTTCCACCGACCTCATTACTGACCTTCCCCTTTCCGATGGCTTCGACTCTATCATGGTCGTTGTCGACCATGGACTTTCGAAGGGGGTAATTCTCACTCCATGCAAGAAAACCATAGGTGCTGAAGGAGTAGCAAACATTTTCTTTTCTAAAGTTTTCTCTCACCCCAGACCTCACGATAAAATTATATCTGACCGAGGACCTCAGTTTGCCTCTAGATTCCAGATTGAACTCAGAAGACTCCTCAGATACAAGAACTCCCTCTCCACTGCATTCCACCCACAAAGCGATGGCGAGACTGAACGAGTTAACCAAGAACTTGAAGCCTACCTTCATATCTTCTGCGCTAATGACCAGACAGGCTGGGTATCTATGCTCCCTCTTGCTGAGTTCATCCATAACTTGCGACATCACTCTGCTCGTAATGCCTCCCCATTCTACCTCATGATGGGATATCACCCGAAACACCTCCCTGACGTTATCCCTAAAACCGACTTTCTCAATATTGAACAATGTCTATTTTTACTTAGTAGGCCAAATAAAACATTAGAACACTGCATTGCATGTCCGGGCCGCTTCAGTTGAAGACAAGTTTGAAGATCTACTGGATGACAACATCACTATTGTAGTGATGGAAAGGTTTGGTCCTAAACCACAGTTTGAACCAGACTTTTGATGAATTGGACTGTAGTTCAGTCCAATATTCAAGAACCATAGAGAACTGAATGGAGGGTTCAGTTCTCCATTCGATACCTCAAGAACTGTCTTGAACGTGTCCAAACACTGAATGTGAACTAATTATAGCTCAGCAACACTGTGTCAGCTTATTTGATCAATTTGTCTTGCTACCACCACACTGTCATAATTTGATGTCGGAAATATTTCAAGCAATCTCATGTTGTGAAGACAAAGATTGAGGCACTGTTTGGCACACACCACATAGATTTAAAAGTGAGCATTTCTACCTACCAACTCCATCATGTTGTCAACTTGTTTACCATGGTGACGATCTAGGCTCAGTTCCAATGGTGGGAAAGCTGGTGTTCCTGGACTTACGTGTTATTCCACCGTCCATGCCATCTCCACTTCTTGAGATGTCCGCATTTGCAAAGATGCCACTCTCCTGGGATTTGTGGCACGCATGCCTGGGACATCCTGGCAGTGAGGCTGTGAAGCGCCTGCCCTTATTTTCCACTGGTGTGAAAATTGATACTTCTCACCCACTATACACATGCAAACCTTGCATTCTGGCCAAGCATCCTCGCAAGCCATACCCGCCATCCACTACACCTTGAGCAAAGCACATTCTGGACCTCATACATTCCAACCTCTGCAGCCCCTTTCCCATCATCACTCCTCACGGCAAACTCCATTTTGTCCTGTTCCTGGATGACCATAGTAACTTCTTAAGTTTGCAACTGCTTGCATCTAAGGACCAAGCACTTGAAGCTTGGGAAATGGTTCAGAAACGCTGGGAGAATCTTGCCAACCAAAAGGTAAAGGTATTTTGGTCGGACAATGGGGGGGGAATTCATCAGTGCAGCCTTCACGTAATCCCTGATTTCCTCTAGTGTCACATGTCAGCTCTCCGCGCCCTACACACATTAACAAAATGGAAAAGCAGAACAAGCTATATGCACTGTTGAGGGACGATTATTCACAATGCTAGAAGCTGCCAATCTACCTGCGAACATGTGGGGAGAAGCCGCCCTAACTGCATGCTACCTGTGGAACTGCACAGAGAGTGCAAATGCACATCACGGCAACTATGGATACATCAGGGAGAATATATATCCTACCTCCTCGACGAATACAACCTCTTAGACTGCAATCCCATCCAGCTTCCCCTCGACTCAAAGCACCCCTTCAGACTTGACACTGACGTCTTGAATGAGGTCATCAACCTCCATACACATTACAGGAAAATCGTCGGAGAACTGCTGTACTTGGCTGTCTGTACAAGGGCCGACATCGCCTTTGCCGTCAATGCACTTGCACAGCATAGTGCACATTCTACCCCCTGCTTTTACGCTGCAGCAAAGCGACTGCTGCGTTACCTGAGCAGGACCATCAATTATCATGTGCATTATGGGGGTGATAGAGCTGATGAGGGACTATGGGGATATTGCGATGCTGACTGGGCAAGCTCGCCTGAAGACAGACTGTCCATCTCCGGTTATACCTGGTTCTTTGCCAGTGAATCCAGTAGATTAATCACTCATGTTTCCAAGAAACAGACAATTCACACACTTTCTTCCACTGAAACTGAGTATATGGCAGTAACTCATGCCTTGCAGGAAGGAATCTGGATTAAATCATTATTCATCTCGTTGCACATATCACTCCTCCTCCCCATCATCATGTACATGGACAACACAGGCGCGATCTTCTTATCCAAAGAAGCAAAGAATAACATCCACTCAAAACATATAGATATCAGATATCATTTCATCTGCGAGTACATTAAGAACAGCACCTTCTTGCCTTATTGGATCCCATCTCATCGCAACATCGCTGACATCTTGACAAAGGCTTTACCTTGTCCACTGTTTCAGCAGCATACCACCGGCCTGCGATTGGTGTCCCGGTGAGGGGTTGTGTTGGCCCCTTCATTACCATTCTTGCGCTATCTCTTATCTAATACACCTTCGGCACCATACGACACAGACTCTTCTTATATTCCATACTGCATGATACATCCACACGTCCAACCTCCAGTACAACATTAGCTAATCATCACGGTGTAGAGACTTGATCCTGAGTAGCCTCACAATGGCCTATTTTGCAATGTAGGTCAAGTCCACAGTACTACGCATGCAACATGACACTAGTGCGATAAATGCGACGCACGTGCAACATGTGCGACTTAGGCAACACTTGCACGACTTGCACACGCATTAGGCGAATTTTCCCATGCCATAGGGCATCTGACTTCCCAGAGTGTTTTCCCATGTCCAACCAAGTTCCCAGGTGTGTATTTCCCCATTTATCATTTATTTCATTATCGTATCATGTTTATTTTCACTTTACTTTTACCTCCTACTACTTTACCTTTCATCTTATGACTTACCATCTATTGAGCACCACATTTTCTATCTATGTTTTGAATAAATCATCACAAGCCCTAGTAGCAGTTAGCTCTAGTGGCTACATTTCCATCTCAGTTCACGTCTTAATGTTTCATTAAGTCTCACTATCACTTGCCTACCGCTTTCGCCCAGTTTCACTTTGCAACGTGCGACATTCCCATGCTTCATGCACCTATAGCACCTTATTCTTGTGCCTCATGCATTCCCCTAGAGTTGTCACCAGTGAATGCTCAGCTTTCCTTGCATCCCCTAAGGGACGAGCCTATCGCACTTACTCTTCCCTTCAACATTTATATCAGCTGCACCCTCAGCTGAGTTGAAGATCCTTCAACGGTACATACATAGTCTCTGTCTTTGCATAGAAACACCTCAGTATTGTCTTGACTCTACTGAGGTGTGCATAGTCTTTGTCTCATACATATCTTGCACTAACGTACCTTAGCTTGCGTTTTCTCGCTAGTGTATACATTGGATAGTATCTACCTTGGGCCAGATGAGGACTTGGACTCTGATTCTGGGTCATCAGGTGGTCCAGATGTCTTGGGTGCAATTCCTGGTATTTATCTCAATTCAAATGCACATATTCTAACTTTGCATATTTATGAATTACTTCCAGCTCAATCATATCTGGTGCAGGCTGATGATCTCCCTCTGTACAATGACCTGGACTTGTATCTAGGGCCCAAGGATGATCTAATCAAGTTTGATGATATTCTGGCTGCACCAGATACACCAATGACTGGTTAGTCTATTCATCTGATCTTATGTTCATTTTTCATGCCATCTCCCAAATGCATGAATCAACCCTCAAACCTCAGGTAGCCAATCTGGCTATTCCAGCATCACCCATTAGTTGTTCATTCCATGTCATGTTGCTTATTCATGTTATCTCCCAAGCAAATTCAGCAACTCCTGAATATCAATCTACCCAGCCGGCACTCAACAATGAAGAACTGTGTGCTATGGTTTGAGAGTTCAGGCCACTTGGGACTTTTGATCAAAGTGTAGGTGAGTATCTGATAGTTGTACATTATATTTCTGCTAATTTTCTGCAAGTTCAATCAATTCTAGATCACTTGCAAGATTACATATAATATAGTGGATTTGTTCCGGAAGCTACTGTAGACCAACTCCTTGAGGCTGATAGACCATTCCAGATGGCTTAGGCTGAAACACGCAACAAACTCTGAAAAGCAGACACAGACCTCTGGAGGATGCAAAAGGTAAGACAGGCGACTGTGGAAATGCTGCAGGTGTTGGATACCCTCATTGAAAATTATGAAGATCCCATTAACATGTAAACTACTCAATTTCTGATTGTAAAAAGATTACTTTTCACTACCAGATGTGTTTATGGAACTCAGCTCTCAGGTGTCGATTCTGGGGTTTCAGGATTCAGTACTCGGTACTTGGTACTCTATACCTGGGATTTGGTGTTTGGTGTTTGGTGTCCGGTAGTCAGTAGTTAGTTATTGGTACTTGAGACTCAGAACTCGGTACCTGGAACTTGGTATTCCATACCTGGGATTTGGTGTTCAGGTGTCGGTAGTTGATAGTTGGTAGTCAGACATTCATCACCAATAGATACTAACTACGACATGCCCATGACAGGACTTTGATATAAACAATGGTGGATTATATGGTATACATGAAGGCAGGATGGTATCTATACATTATGTGCATCCCCATACTCTCGTCACTCTGGGTGTACTATCTACTGTCATTTGCGACTTACTTCGGGTGGTCCTTGCTGATGGTTCCACTACGGCTTTCATGCCTTGCCTCCTCTTTGGTGCCAGTGATGTGTCCCTTTCATACATTTTCACATCCTCATTAACATCTCCTGTCATGTCGGTAGTTAACCCAGCTAGGAGATTGCCCATTCGTGATGTCAGTAGTACACCTAATGTGGCTTGCTTGGCCTTGTGAGACTTGGGAATTGAAGTTTGAACTTCTGTCCCTTTGGCGGCTGGACCTCCAGAATGTCTGGATTTCTTTTGCAGGGATTTCCCATCAGCTAAGTCATCATCCATGTCATCCTCTGTATGATGAGCTATACTTTCGGTATCACTCCCTGCTTCTGGTGACAAATCCTAAGGCCTTCAGATAGTGACCCTCCTCTGCTTTCCCCCTACATGAGTCTAAGGAGTGGGTGACATGCCAGATACAACAGATGGCACCATATCCTCATCTTTGTTCTTCCATGCTTTGAACAGGAATGTGGGACCTTTGTCTTTTTCCTGCCAGGCATACCAGAAATTAAGCAAGGCTGTTATGTCTCAATTTTGCAGCTTTGGAGGCTCCTTCAAGTCAACATCCACTGGAAGATACTTCTGGGCCACGAAGTCATCCTGACTTTGTATGATGGTACTTCAGGGCACCACCGCTTTGTCCTTCCCTTAACATATTCCTGGTCCATGCATTAAATAAATTCTTGGCTGTTATGACAATAGACTCATGATAGTGCAATGTGATAAATGCCCTCACAATGGCCTTTTTCTCCTCCAGTTTTGTGTCCATGATGTCTGGAAGCAATGGCTTCTCATCCTTGTCTATGTCAAGTTTGAAAGCTGGCTTTCAGATTATTTTGCGACCTCCCTTGATCTGTCTTCCTCCATCCCGTGCCCTAGCACCTATCATCTTGATGGTCAACAAATGACATCTGGTATACAGAGTTCAAACACTCACTAAACTGTTCCTGCATGTACTTCTGCCAAACTAGCTCAATATCCTTCCAGTCCTTCATCTTTATGAAGCTGTGCCCATCTTCCTCATTATCATCATGCCTGCATGATTGTTTTGAGATGAAAGATTCACAAAGATGGATAAAATTCACTTACATCCCAAACAGCACCTCTCTCTTTTCATTCTTCCAACATCACAAACACTCTCATTCTGCATTGCCTCCACATCTCATTCAAAAAGTGCTCCATATATGCAGGTCCCTTCTTGCGAGTGACTTGTGCTTGGATTTCTGGAGGCAGATAGTTGTTTAACCACTCTTCCACAATTTCTTTCGCCTTCTCCAACTCATCAACATCCAATTCAGCCATGACTCTCTTCACAGCCACCTAGAATGCTTGAATATACCAGGATCTCCTGCCTTCGCTCTGGACTCATCCTCAATCTTCTTCAGCACCTCTTCCCATTTCTGCTGGTAGACCATCATCCTGGGCATCCATTTCCTTCCATACTTAATCATG
This sequence comes from Suillus luteus UH-Slu-Lm8-n1, assembly GCA_000827255.1. Lineage (NCBI taxonomy): Eukaryota > Fungi > Basidiomycota > Agaricomycetes > Boletales > Suillaceae > Suillus > Suillus luteus. The sequence continues at coordinate 18,914 of KN835531.1, forward strand.
TCCTTCCTTTCCTTCTTTTTCTTGTTGTTGAACAACCAAGTCTTATACATCTTAGTGTAGATGAAAAAATATGATGTTAAAATTTAGTTTCTCAATACAACAAAAACCCATCATCTACTTCCTCTTTTTCCATTTTTTTTGGTCAACCTTAGAAGCAAAAAATCTGGCCACCCTTGCTATGGCAGTGAAAACTGCTCACTTCTTACTCCTCTTTGCCAAAGTCTACTCAGGAAGGTAGTTCTTCAACTCTGAAATTTTGTTGTCTATGAACCTCTGTGACTGTGGCTGATGTGCCCTGTGTCTTCTGAAAGTTGAGTTAGTGAAATGGCCTGTTCTTGTCATAGTGGATCAGATTGGAGAGTGGACTAAGGATATGCAAGGTGAAAGTTTTAATTAATTGCATGAAGTTGAACTTTGAGCAAAGACTAATAATAGGTTAATCTACCTTTATTGGATGTGCAGCCATTAATGGAAATGAATTTGTAATGAGCCAGCAAGACTACACAACATCATATTGTAATAAGAATTCATTACATCAGAGCTAATGCCTTGCTTGCAACATTAGTAAATAAGATGAAGATAGGTAGATGCACCCCAGTGCAAAAATCTCACAGAGTAGAAGCAAGGGGCAGCAAAGGTAGGAAGACTTGGGTCAAGGTCCCACTTGTAAGCACAAGACAACTTGTCCATAAGTCCATGTCTAACTCTCCCCCAGAATCACCAACAATTCAGTCTGTTCAGCCACCACCTCCTTGAGAAGACTTTCCTGTCAATACTTATGAGCAAGACCAAGGCTTATTTGAGCCTTTGCAACTTCCAAAAACCATGGCAAGTTCATATTATATGTTTGAGTGTCATTCAAACCATAACTAAGCATTAAAAATACAGAGTCAAAATAACTATCTCAGGCAATGGCTGTCAAAGTAGGAATCATATCTATATCACCTCCTAGATGGAGAAGCTCCACCAGAAGACAGAAGATGCATCATCTGTGACCATAATAAGGTCTGTAAATGTTAAAATTGTCTTGACAAGCCGCTCTATTGCATGGGCTGTTGCAGAAGTCAACATTGTAGCAATCCTTTCCACTGGATCAGTTAATGGAATGGTCAATTCTTCGAGTGGATTTGTCTCACTTATGTGGGACTCATCATATACCTTAGACATGATGGCAAATGTCTGGCACTTACAGACAGGTGGGATTTGTTCGAAGGAGATAAACCTGATGACCAGCTTGAGTCTGAAGATTTGCCATTTATGTCCAGACCCAAGTCCTAGCCCAAGGAAAACATCATGGTCATTGTCGACAAGTCTGGTGTTCATCACCTGGAGGTTCGATGCTGTGATTGTCCAAATGCTATAAGTCCGGACATTCAAATATTTTGACATGAATTTTTCCCTACATCATTTAACAGGTCAAAGACCATGTTCACCTTCAGAGTGCTCAATGATTTTCTATTGGACAATCTTGAATGTGGCACCTTGGCAATAAACTATTATAGCAAGCTCTGGCAGATGACCTCGGGCATGTTTCTGCACCTTGTTCCAGTAATGCTTTACCACTATCATCTACTGGACATAATATTGATATAGCATCTAGCAAGAACCAATACCAAGAGCTCATGAGGATCACTTGTTACCATATATTTTTCATTATACCCTTACTCAAGATTCCTCATCTTCACTGTCTCCATTCACAATACTTTCATTAACTAACACTTATGTTGAACAGCTCTTGATCCTAACTATAAACTCAAGTATATATGATCACAATGGGACACTAATACCTTTAACAAAGGCAAGAAAAAACTCAAAGCTGCAGAAAGTGACACTGAGTGATGGTCAAAATTTATTGCTAACTCCTCAACAGTTTGATCAGTATCATGCATCTGTTATAGCTCCCCCTTAGCTGTCACCATTACCCACTCCAGAGTTCAGCAAACAAGCCACACAATATGGGCATTCATGAATGCGCTCTGCATACTCTGAATCTCATCCTTTACCTGCTCTATTTGTTTTATCACGTCTGATTTCGCCTTTTTCTTCTTCAAACTAGTGCTAGCACTAGTTGAATATCATATCTGGAGAGTTGAGGACATGAAGTAGTCTGATACTGAGGTGGTGTTTCGTGTCGTTAATAAAGACATTAATGGGCTCTGCAACATCTTCAATAGTAGTTTGTATCAGCCCCCATGTCTCAATAACTTTTATACATCAAATGCTAAGCAGCTGTTGTAGAATAAAGTTAAAGATTTTTTAGAAATATGGAAGGGCTCTGGAATGTTAGAAGGGGGTGATAGTGAGGATGGGAGCTACCATTTCTTTCCCACAGTATTAAAAGGGTTATTGGTTGTCTCTCAGCCATTATATCATCATCATCTTTGATATAATATTATCTGTCTTCACACTGGGCACCAAACCATCCACCACTTCGATCATCAAAGTTGTTTTCTGTGGCCAGAAAGGTGAAATTGAGGGAACATAATGTAAGGGGCAGTATAGAAGGAAGCTGGAGTAGGAGCAGAAGTAGTATGATATTACACATGAGGGCCTAAAGAGTTATATTGACTGTATTGTAAAGGTAGAGTGGAATAATGAGAATGAGTATTATGTGGGGGTATGTGGAAGCATGAGGTAACTATTGGAGAGTAGCACCAGAGTTTGTGGAGAGGCTAGCCCTACCACATTGTTAAATAAGTACATATAGCACACTGACATGATTAATGCTAGGCTTAGAGGAATGAGTTACTGCAGCTATAGCTGGATTAGAGTACCAAATTAAGTCTAGTTCTGTGTACCATGGCAGCTCCAGAAGCACTGCATCTATCATCATCAATCAGTCAAAAACTAAAAAAAATAAGGGCCAGAGACTCACCTAACAAATTCTATGCTTAGATCCCTTCAGCTAGAATCACTCCAGTGCTAGTGCTACCAAATGATGCCTTGATGTTTTTATATTTGTACCTAAGACTGTAGGAATTTTAGTGTCTTGATAAACTAGATCAAAAAAAATAAGATATACATTTCAATACAGTTGTCAACTGCATCATGGAATTTTTTGGGATTGATGAAGTATGTGGTGCCATACTTAAGGTGACCCACAAATAAGAGCTTGGTAATATTCTGGTGGATCTGGCCTTTGTCCAAGCCTAATGAGTTGTCATCCATAGCAGCTGTCACACTTTTCCCATTAAAGTAGAATAAAATCCTACAGTTAGTGGAATGAGTGGTCAAATAATTCACCAGGGTATCAGTGAGCAAGCAATTGCTCTACCACTGAATTGTGAGGTTTCTGGAGGCTTTGGTAATCTTTGAGATACTTCATAGTCTATTGCCCTTGAGTGCAACAGATCATTAGACTTGAGGTGTGCAGAACATTAAGTATGTTCACAATGGGCAGGAGGCATAACAGTTTCAAAGTCTAACATACAATGCTAGCCTGACTTTGAATTCTTACTCATCTGCCAAGGCTTTGGCCGAGAGTTGAACATGTTTAGCAGGCGTTTAACTGAGTTTCTATAAGTTTTAAATCTTATTTTAAGTCCCACTAATGGCAGTAAGCTTCTCTAAGTCTGGTTAGACACCTTGTGGTGCAACCATTGCACCTATAAATATTGTTTCTGTCATAAATACATGACACTTCATTGGAGATAAAGAAAGTTTATATTCCCGACAACATCCAAAAATACATTCTAACTTGGTCAGCATTTCATTGAATGTTATTGAGCCTACCATAGCTATCTTTTTAGCTTTGTGCAAAGCATAATTAGTTATGCAAAAGTTAGACTTCTACAGGTTCTTTCTTTTGTGAAACCCTCAAACACTCATATCAATTATCAGTCAGCTGCGAGGTGTGAAGTAGTAGTATAATCTCCTAGATTATGAAAACATTATAACATACTAGATTTCTCAGCTGGACTACAGATGTGCCAAACTTGATCTTGACTAAACATCTAAATGCACCAGCTTGAACTAATACTGGATTCTGGGTAGCTTTACAAATGACTTGAATGATGTAGTTTTTTTGATGATTGTGATCAGAATTTTCAAGCTGAGGGTGCGCAAAACATTACTATTGAATATACTTGATTTTGGGAATGTCAGCTTAATATATAATACATAATACATACAACAGGTAATAACAGAGACATCTAATGGAGTGGGGGAATCACTTTCTGACCTTCATGCTCTTGTTTAGAGCCATTTCTCCCATCTTTCATTTCATACGACCAGACATGTATTTTAAGTGTGTCATGATCATATCATTGACTGGCCATAAGTCACTATAATTCTCAAGGTCTGGGAAGCTGTTGAGCATCTGAGATGATGTTATAAGTTCATTGACTATAATAAGACTCCAAAAAACTATTCACCTTGCCACACATGACTTTCAACAGCATAGAACTTTGAACCAAAGCATATTTTGTCATGTCAAGGTGTTTCTCAATGAAACTATATATAGATTCCTTAGGAATTCATGAGTTAATTAATACTAATGGTACAATGACAATATTTTTGCAAATGCCTTTAAATTCCAGTCTAGAGCTTTACAAAGTGTGTACCCCCAATGCCCCAAACACCCAGATTCACCAGTAGATTTAGGTATCTTCAAGTCTTCTGATGAACTTACACTCAAAGCTGAGAAGTTACTATCTGAAAAGAATCTAAAGAGCCTAAGAAATTTGAAAGTGAAGACATTTGAGGGTGGAAGTACAGGGAGTGTATAGGTGTGATTTCTTGGTGTATGGAAAGGGAGAGTGATCATGATGCTTAAGCTTTATAACCTTGAATTCAGAAGTAGGAGTAGATGATGAAGCTCTTGCAGTGAGAATGATACTAGCTTTAGAAACTAGGATTTTATCTATAATAAGTGTGGTTGGGTGCCGATTGGTATTGCTAAACAGCTCCAGCTAGTCTGTGAGCATTGGAGGAAGAGGTGGTGGAGCATCAGGTTCTGTGTCATAGAAAGATGTAACAACTGTAGTACACATGATAGAATAGAGAAAGAACTGAGTAGCTGCCTAAACATATGAATGATTCATGAGAGCATTCAGTAGAGCATTCAAAAGACTACCATATTGAGTGAAAATAATAAGGAACTTCAAAAATGGTAACTGAGAATAGCGCTAATAAAAAATAATAAGAATAATAGGGCTTGTTGTTAATGTATCTTAGAAGAATAAGAAATATAGTAGAATAGCACTACACAAATGGTGTCGGCAATGACTATAAAGTTATCATGGAATCAAAAAGATATGAGAACAGTAACAAATGAGAAGGACAGATAAATACAATGTGAACAGGTTCATATTTGTCATATCCCATACTCCGAACCCAACTTCCCATCCCTATCATCACCATCTTACCGTTGTGCATGTC
>KN835532.1:0-24250 GCA_000827255.1 Suillus luteus UH-Slu-Lm8-n1
TCTTACGATACGTTCTCTAGCGTGTTTCGTGTCTTAGGTATAGCAATCATTAGTCGTTGTCTTCAAACACTGAGCGTGTTTCGTGTCTTAGCTTCAATCGTTCACGTAGTACACAATGCTGACCAACATAGTTGGAGGCATCTGCTGCATCCTTCATCTGGAGCGCATATAGGCTCTGTCGAACGACGTGCTGGGAACCCATATCAATCCGACCGAAGTGAGTGGCAAGGGTCGTCCATGCATCGCGTGCAGTAACGGAATGATGAGTGGAAATGAGTTGCTGAACAGTGACTGAGAGACGACGAGTGATAATAGCCTTAGCCTTGAGATCGTTGATTAGCCAAAGACGAATGGCTTTCGACTCATCAGCAGTAGGGCTAGTCTTGGCAGCCGGGATTGGTTTGAAAGAGGCACTCCCCAAGACGTCATCGGGATCAACAGTGTCGGCGACGTGACACCATAGATCCTCTACGCCAAGAGCATAGGTAACCTCCCTTTTCCACGCAAAATACGTTTCCGGGCCTGTCAATTCAGGGATATGGTCGAGCTTTCCCATGTCGAAGAAAGTCGAGAGATGTTAAAGCGAGAAGCTGAAACACAGTGGCGCGTGTCGGTATGTAGCTCGTGATGATTTCGTTAGAAATCGCGGCTCATAACCTGTTAGAAGCTAAGACACGAAACACGCTCAGTGTTTGAAGACAACGACTAATGATTGCTATACCTAAGACACGAAACACGCTAGAGAACGTATCGTAAGAGACGGCGGGACAACGAGAGACAGAAAGCATACCTCAGTGTTTGAAGACAACGACTGAGGTATGAACAACGATGCGGTACGTAGTATATATACAGGAACACACGTGACGGAAGAGGAAAAGGAAAAGTACTATACGATGACGATGATGATGACGACAGGAATGCAACACAAACCAGAACCAGAAGAAATGCATGCAATTCCGCCTTTTGAGTCTACGCGCCACAATTCGACACATTTAACCCCAACCCCAACCATCAAGGCCGAATCAAGTGATTCGAAACCTGTTGTGAGTGACCTATCTAGAACACCCACGAACATGGAGAATTGATGTTGTCGAAAATTTCTAGCTGTCAGATAGGGGGATCACATCCCCAAGCACCGATGTCAAAAATTTCAAACCGGAACCAGAGCCACACGAACAAACGGTGCACGAGCCAGTGTTATATCAGCTCTATGACTCTGCCGACAATATTTCATACACCCCTGAAGCTGCTCTTCGGGTAGGTCTCGACATGGTGAAGACTTTAGAGGCCAGAATCAACAAACTCGAGCTTGGAAGCACGCTTCGAGAGGATGTTTGGTTGCGTGAAATGGACAAGTACGTAATTTGCCTTGCCTGAAGATAACAATAACAACTATGTCGCAGTCTACTTAGTCAAGGTGCTCCTACAACAATGATAGCCGTTTGTGGGGGTGCGTCACTATAAGTCATGAAATGCATGTCCACTGAAGTCTTATTTAGCGACCAGAGCCGGAAAGTCTTCGATACTAAATGCGATCTTGGATGGTAAGCCAAATTAGTGTTTATGTCTCTTTATACTGAATTCTTTGCAGACAATATTGTCCCGACAAGTGGTATGAGAGGTGAAGCAAGACCGTTCGCTGTTGTGAACCATGGTTGCTGAACTTACTTGTAGCATGTACAGCTGTGGTTACGGAAATCACATATCATGCCGCACGTACTATCAATGCGGATGTTTCATTCCTTTCCGAGGCTGAGTGGAGAGCGGAGCTAGCTGTTTTACTCAATGACCTTGTGGACGAGGACGGTAATTTCAAATGTACTACTAGTACTGACCTAAGGAGTGATTCGGGTGTTGCTTGGCACAAAGTATGGACAATCGGGTCTCTGGTATGCTGGCACCTGATTCATTGTCAGGTTCATGCTGTCTATCCGTCCATTGCACAAGAGCAGCTCATTCGCCTGACAGTCGACCAAATTTTGGCTCGTGATGAAAGTAAATGTTTTCAATGCGGACGTCAAATGACGCTGATGTTCCACATAGATATTGCTAAGGTCTTGGGCACTACGAAACAAATATCGGCAAAAAATTCGAGGAAATTCGCCCAGAAGATTGTGAAATATATCGATTCTAATGACCAGAAACGAGGTAGCAAGAAGGATAAGACCACAGTCTCTGATGGCTCGCTCATGCTTACCAAGGACAAGAACGAAGAGACGAAGAAGACCGACCACAGTCCAGCTCTATGGCCCCTCATTCGTCAAGTCAATGTGCGGTGTAATGCCCAAGCTCTTTCCACGGGCGCTGTTCTAGTTGATTTGCCTGGCGTTGCTGATGCTAACGTGGCAAGGAGTAGCATCGCAAAGGACTACATGAAGAAGTGTGATTGCATCTGGATTCTGGCGCCTATTACCCGTGCAGTCGATGACAAGACTGCCAGAGGTATTAGTGTTGACTTGCTACCTGTGCCATAACTCTGACGCTTTGAATTAGATCTTCTTGGTGAAGCTTTTAGACTGCAGCTGATGAGTACGTTCTTTATTGCTTACCATTGGCAATATGCTAACAGTCGTTTTCAGTGGGTAAGTCCTTCCCATCGAGTACTCTCAGGTAGCTTACTGTCCACGATGGTTCCTTGTTATCGATTAGACGGCAAGTGAGTGATCTGTCCTGTACTTTGGTTGCGAGTGTCTTATCAATTTGGTTAGCTATGATGCCCACACAATCACGTTCATTGGTATGTTGCAGCTCTTTTGCTTGGTCTGTTTTTTGTTTGTTTGTGTTTTTTTTTTTTGTTGTTGTTGTTGTTGTGTTGCAGCTCTTTTGCTTGGTCTGATTTTTGCTTAAATTGTGTGGCACAGCTAGCAAGTGTGATGATATATCTTGTTCTGAGGTTATCTCCGCCTTGGGTGTCAAGGACAACCCTGAGCTAGAAGAGATCGAGGGCCGCATTAAACAATATAAATACGAGACTGCTGATCTCAAGAAGAAGAAGACGTATGCGGAGTCATCAATGAAAGGTACGCATGCAAATTTAGTTTGTGCGGCAATGTACTCACTCAATTTCACAGCTATCGAGAAGCAGCTGGCGGATGTTCGAGCTTTTCTAGCAGAGTGTGAGCAACATAAGGCGGCACTGGAGAATGGCGAGACATTTGGACCGAAGTTGACCTTAATGGCATACAAGAAGGTCCAGAGTGTGGACGATTGCAAGAAGCGAAAGAATGCTCGCAGGGGGAAATCAGGGACACCTAAACGCCACAAGACCGAGGATGATGATGACGATGATGATATTGAGATGGATGATATTGATGATGATCTCAGTGACGACTATATGGATGATCGGGATGGAGGGTCAGATCAAGGGGATGAAGAGGAAGAGGACGATTCACACGGGGAGGGGGATACACAGGATGAGCCGGAAGAGGAGGTCACGGTTGAGGTTCTCCAGAAGAAGATCGGCGAGGCTGATGAAGCTATCAAGGTTGGAAATGAACAACTCAATAACGCAAGCAAGGCACGCAATGACGCTGGAGATGCCCTCAACAATCTTCAAAAGAAGGTGACGAATGCGCAGCGTGACAAGAATGCCCTCTGTTCTCTGAAGCGTTCAGAGGTTTGTCTCGTCGTTCTCTACCATATTTCTCACGAGTCACCGGGCGTCAAACCAGTTCTCCCGCAATGTTTTAAAAGAAGACTTTCGCGTTGGCCTGAAAGATCTTGATGGTTGGTTGACTTCCTGTCTTTGAAGAATTGACTAATTCGCAGTACACAGACGCCGCCGCCGAGGAGCGAAACCCACATTCTTTCGATCCGACTCAGAATCTGCGCAGTAAGTTTCCATTTTGTCCTGAAAATACGTGCTTTACATATTTTTAACCAGATTACGATGAGATTGATCTTCCTGTGTTCACTTGCTCATCTCGTGACTATGTCCGCATCACGGGACAAGTAAAGGGTGATGGGGACCCATCATGTTTCTCCAACGTCGAAGATACTGGGATTCCTTCTCTACGGCAATGGTGCCACCAATTGACCTTCAGTAGCCGGTCACGCGCTGCAAAGGAACTTCACACTCACTTGAAGACATTTGCGAACTCGGTGCGGGTTTATGTCGATGGCATCGATGATGTGAAAATCGCAGAACGTGAAATCCTTCGCGAAAAATGGGAGTCAACACCACAAGGCGGGGACGGGAAGTATGATAGTGATAGCGAAGATGAAGGTATGCCTTATTGGCGTAGTACGCGTGGCTTTTTGCGTGCCTATCGCATTCCAACATATCAAGACTTGATGCCCAGGATGGATGCTCACAGCGAGCCTAAAGGAGTGACTCCTCGGCTTGTAAAAGTATGTTGACTTATTCCTATATAGCCCATATTTCTTATTTCCTTTCAGGAATTCGGTGCACACGTTGAAAAATGTGTCTTGGACTTGCAAGTCTTGTTCCGCGATGGTCTTGAAGATAAATGTCAAGTGGGAGCAGCCAATGTCAGTATTGTCTCATTGCAACTACCCCCATCTGATGTTGTGCCAATAGGCTGCTGGAGCTGCAGTTCAACACGTTGACGAGTTTGCAGAGTCCATGCACTGGGGGACCTATCGAGCCAGTAGGTGTCCCAGTCCACACGCGAGTTCTCGCTGATTATACTCAATCTTAGTCCTTCGTCGCCACGGATCTTGGGGGCGGGATCTGAATGTCGAACTTGCAACGCCGTTCACACGAAACATAGCTTCGTCTTGGTCGACGCTCTTCGAGTCCGATTTATTCGCCTCACTATCAGACGCCATCACGACATGTATCAGCAAGCTAATCACTGATGTAGAGACCAGCGCAGCGCCAGGACTAAAGGACCGCGTACATGCACAAAGTTTAGTTTCGCAAGAGGAGGCGCGCCACGCATTAGGACAGACCATGGAGGTTGTGAAGGAAGCACTCGGAAGGGAGCAGAAAGAGATATCACGTTGTCTCGCCCCTCATATTCAAAATGAATTGATGGATGGCTACGATCTTGCCGTGGAAGAGCGAGGCAGAGGAAGTGTCGCGCGGCAAAAGGTTTGTTTTATCCATTCAAGTTATTTCATAACCTCTTATGATTGAATGCAGGCTGTGTTCCATAACTACATCAACGATCATAAGCAAGATGTCTTCAATGGCGGGGCGGAGGTCCTGATGGGTCGGCTGTCGACTGCGGCTGAGACTATCGGAAAGGCTCTCAACAAGTCACTTCGAGAACTTGCGGAAAAGGTCAGGCTCTTTGGTTTCATCTTGGCGTGGGCGTTGTTGATCCTCCATCGTAGATTGAAGTGTCGCTTGCCGTCCTCTGGGAAGGCACACAAGACGCCCCTGATCAAAATCGGGCTCGATTGCAAATTACCAAGTCTGTGTCCGAGCTGCTCGATCAGTTGGTGATGTGGTCAAAGGCAGCGGAGAAGGCGTCTCTTGTCACCCCCGCACCCTAATGGATCGTCGTTTCAGTTTCTCCCGGAGCATGCCGCTTCTCATATAAGGAATTTTGGTGTTTTCGTTAACGGTACATAATACGCTGTTCTGTAATATTCTTGCATTGCTATCGTTGTTTGACATTTCTACTGTACATTCTACTAGCTATCTTATAGTTGTCGATTTTATTGCTACTGCAGTGCCGAGGGATCAATGAACAATTGGCACTCATGCATCATGCATGCATGAACTCCGCCTAGTATCAGCATCCGCACGCAAAAGTAATGTACAGAGTTGGTATAGAGCATAGTTGAATAACATAAGATGATGCTTAGTCCTTCGGCGACATAAACTACAGCTACCTGAATTAGTAGCGGTGAATCCTCCGTCCACGATTATCTACTTCTCTGCCGTGTTCGTCCACATAGCCACTGTGTTTCCTCGATCTTCCTTCATCTCTCGTACCACCGTAAGAGTTGTGGCGCCCGTGCCCCTGGTTTCCGTAGGAATTGTAGTAAGAGCTAGACGAAGGCTCCATTCCAAAGAACTGCCGAACGCGGTCTCCAACTGACGGCGCTCGACCTCTGTGATAATCACCATTGCTTGCATAAGAATGGGAAGGGCGCGAGTGCGAACGGTGTCTGTGTGACGTTGAATGAGAACGATGATGTCCTGAACTAGGTTGCTAAAAATAGTGATACGTCATTCGCTGTCAGACTGAAACAAAGCATGGTTTAGACTTACGACATATACGGGAGCAGATGTCGCGTATGTGACTGGGTAGGTAGCAGTTGTACTGTATCCGTGCCCGTGCCCGTGCCCTTGCCCATGATGACTATGGCTACTGGCTCTGGGTCTGCTATGACTGTGCCTGCTATGACTACTGCTGCGGTGGTGGTGCGAGCTTGGCACAGACAGGTATTGAGCAGTCTGCGGCGCCTGAACTACAGTAGGGTACCCATATTGTGGGCTAGATGTGTAGGTATGCCCGATACTAGATGCCCGTCTCAGGGGCGTCTCGTAGTAACCCCCATGACCGTGTTGCGAGTGCGAAGGTGCGTATACAATAGGCTGATGGGTACTGTAGGGGGATTTGGAAGACGGAAAGGCGTATTGAGACATCGTCCAGCGATGATTTGCTGGTGAGTAATCGATTGATTAGTAGTTGTGAGTGTGGTTGAGTGTGGTTAAAGACGCGGTGGTTGCGTGGTCGAAGTAGGGTGAGGAGAATAAAAAGTGGTTGGGGTTAGATAAGGATAAAAGTTGGGGCTTGACCGTGGTGAGTGTGGAGATAGAACACGTTCTGATCTTATATAGGAATGGTTATGACCCGGACTGACAGTTGCGTCACGGGCAGCTGCGGTATCAATGTAAATGCACTGCCCTGTTGGAGTCAGCAAATGAACAATTGGAGCGCACGAATTGTATAGGAGGAGAGTTTACTGACCGGCTTGCGTTTTCGTGCTCACGTATGAAAATACGACAATGGTGCGATGCACCACAAGACAAGCAGCTGCGCAGTGACCCAGGGTAGCCTTGTAGAATATCAAACAACAATTTCCATGGCACAGGATTTGCCTCCTAAAACAAGTAATATTGCTGTACAGACGCCAATGTTTCTGTTTCTACATCAGATTAGAGAGTCAAACCTTGTTAAGCGCCTCAGTACTCACTCATCGATACACACGAGGGAATCAAATGCGCAGCCTCGTGATATTTTCCATAGCACATGTCAAGGACCGCCTAGATATACAGGAAGCTGTCGAACCTAAAAGTTGGTTACACCTAGCAAAAATGTGGATATGTCGGTGCTAGCACGTCAAGCATTTATTACCCAACAGCGTAGCCTTAACTCGTGACTCGTTGAGCTAACGTACTGACCGATGCCGCCCACCGTGTCCTGTGCAAAAAGTTCTGGGCATCTTCGAAGAACTTCGAAGTGGCGTACAGTAACGCCTAGTATCTCTTTGGTTATCCTTGTGTTCGTATTGATAAGACCACGTGTGGCCAGCTTCGCGATGTCAGGGATCAAAATTCCACGCCTCCCTAAGCACATAGACCTTAGGGGTGGCGTGTACCAAAAGGCAAAAGGCCAGTTCATGGGAATCAAGTTCCCAAATGACAGTCTGGAGCGTGCCGAAACCATACAATGATCCCACCGGAGATGAATGATAATGATTGACGCTGTCATAAAAGGCGAGACGCATCAACAAAGTTTTTTTAGGCCGGTACTCATGATAGTCCAATCAGTACAGCGCCGTTCAGTCAATGCCGTGGTGAATCCTCATCGAGTGATTGGCCTAGACATAGATAGAAGCGTGATGTCATGGTAAGCTCTGGCAGTAAATAATTTAGATTTATCCAACTTACCCAGTCGAACTCCTAGTCTGTCTATATGGCAGGTTTGATCACCATGGAAATTCAGGATGCAGTCTCAAAACGTCGTGTATAAACACAGGATGCGATATTTGGATAACACTGTACACTCCTATTCCATATCAGTAAAGTCGCCTTCGTCTAGATCATGTGGCTGATACATTGCTGTTAGTTTGGAGTATGCTGGACAAAGCAAGTGACCCACCTCTTTCGGCTCTTCGTCTTCACCATATTGCATAGTAAAATCAATATGACTGACGACGGTCTCAAGTGAGTCCGTGGACGTTAGATCCAGCGGTAAGAACGACACTAGAGGATGGTCCTCGATCTACGTGGCGGTCAGTCTGGAACAAAGCCCCAAATTGCAACATACTAGCTGTACGATGGCCCGGTTTAGGTCGTGAAATCTGCTATTATCACGTTGCTGATCCCTCCCGTCTCTCGCAGCAACAAGCAGCATCGGATCTGGATCGAGATAACGAGCAATGTCGCGTTTTCCGCGTTTCCCATTTCTAGGTTCAAACGTGTCTGATGACGATCCAGAGATGAGATCCATTTTAGACATGATGTTTATCCAGGGTACTTCAAGGTTAACCATCGCGGACATTGCGGACAGTACACCGCTGGACAAAATTTCAAAGATTGAATAGAATGCAACAATAAGCTGAGACGAACCTAAAGAATTTATATCGATCTTCCATGAATTGGGATTCCAAGAGGTACACAGCACAAATCCGTATGCTCATTCGCTGTAAGTTCCGCACGAGTTGCGGGAGGAACGGATGGTGTGTGTACAGCTCGATTTGACCTAGGGGCAATGAATATATGCGCGATCACATGCGTAAAATAATACCTGGGCAGTCGATTATCAAGTAGTCGTCGTCAAAACCGCCGAGTTCTTCCTCAAGCCAATCCATATTTTGCAACAAGTATCTTTAAGCGCGGAACGAGACTATTAGCATCATTTCTTTGAGGAATTATCACATGTGATCACTCACTCACTCAAAGCAATACACAAGACCGCCATTAGGACCCATATTCATCTCGCCCATAACATCATCTAGCGTGACAAGCTCCCGGATGTCAATGGCAGGTTGATATTCGAAAGCATCGCCGGTTGCGGCGGGATCAAGATTTACAATATGGGCCGTGCGTTTTGAGACACGAAGATGGGTAGCAAAAGCAGTCGAGAAAGTAGACTTGCCCGCACCAGCAGGACCAGTGACGAGAACAGCGTAGCGCATAGCAGAAGAAGTGCAAGGAACAATTTCAAACTCCGACGCTCCCTCCTGTCGGAAACCAAGTGACTGCAAGTTCCAGTACTACACATACAAGTAGTTCTGTGGCATGGCACGCCCGCCATTATTCCCCGATCAATCCGCAGCTGGCATTGCCGTCGATCCACGTACCCTTGAACGTGTTATACCAGAATCAAAGAGATCAGATGGAACGTACGTCCGCTTGAGCCCAGCATCTACAAATCAGTTATAATTCAATCTCTACTGCATCACCAGTGTGCGCAAGCAGCTTAAGATTAGGCCAGGATTCACACCCCAGGAAGATGTCTCTCGATTTCGTGGATCACGCCAGCAGGCGATGGATGCTACAGCCCTTCCAAAGGGCCACATATTAGGTTGGGTTGCGCCCTCTGCTGCTACGCCACCGAAAGGCAAGACCGCTACGCCACCTCCAAATAAGAATGCGAAAAAGCGCGCCAATGCCCGAGCTAAGAAAAACGCAGAGAAGGCAGCTATTATTAAAGACAACTGGGAGGATGAGGAGGACGGGGAGGATGAAGCGGCAGTTGATCTGAAAGTGGCCGCCGAGGAGTTAAAGGAGGGAAGCTCGAAGACCAGTAACACGAATGATGCAGCGACGGGATCGCACACTGAAGACAAGTCAAACCGGGCTCCCGCATCGGATTCAGATTTAAATCCATCACCAGCAAATCAGAGCACTGTTGAGCTTTCGAACAAACTTGAGAAGCTACAAGTCAAATGACCATGTTCTTTGATTTGGAATGTCTCTAGAGCTACTGGGGGGTACACGATGTCAGGTTGAAACGAGAGTGGCAGGTACCAAATAATAGGGTGTTACGATTATGGCCAGCATAAAATTAGTATCTTTATATGTACAACAATCTATGCGGCTGTTTCTTCTCAATATATCCTAGTTCTAGATGGTATAGATGAATGTGGATGTAAGATAGCGACTTATCTTATCTGCACGTACTTGTAAGCAATGAGGAGTAATGCAGTAAAGCCCGCGCCTTGGAGCTGTGTGCTATGACACCTGAGACACCGCTTCGCTATCTGGTGGAGGTAGTCTTTCCTTTAGCACAGCCGGGGGTGGCGGCGGCGGCGGCTTTGGTTTGCTGAATGTATACAATTCCATGCCGATAACAATTAACAAAACAAAGGCGCCCAGTGCAGCTGTACCGTTGCTAAGAATTGATGATCTGACGGAAATAAATGGATAAAACGTACCAACAGCTTGACGCATGTTATTCCATTTTACCTCTTCCATGTTTGCACGGAGGTCGCTGAGCGTTATAATCGCCTTATTCAGGACTTCCTATTTCAAAATCACCAATTTGTACAACGGAGATGAGAATCATCCGAACCTCAATTGCGATTGTCTGCTGTTTCAGCTGTGCCTTTGACTCGTTCTTGCGAGTGTCAAGCTCCATTTGTATCCTAATAGTGATATGAAAAATACAATCGTCTGATTTGACGAACGTGACTTACTCATGTTTCAAGGTACCAAGGTCTTCTTTCATCTTGACATCTAGACGATCGACTTCTCTGCGCAACGCAGCTGTGGCAGAGCGTATTGTCGCGTTTTCATTACGAGACCTTGCGGTTTGCTCTGCACGAAGCTCAGAAAGCGCTGCGCGGAACAGATATGCTTGCTGTTCAGCATCTGAGTCAGTAAATATGACAATTTCCCGATGGGCCCGGCGCACATTATCCAAATCTTTGACTGTTAGGCCTTCTCGCCTCACGCGTCCTATTCTATCCACAAGCAAAGCACGCGTAGCCCTCATCAGACTTCGCGCTGTGGGCGTGGGGAATGATTTCTCAAGCGCGGAGACGAAGGCATGTGTATGGAATGGAGGGGCTGCATATGACTGTTGAGGATCTGGCTGGTAAGCGCGTGCAGGTGGTCCTGAAAGGGTCGTAGGAAGAGACGAGGCGTCCTCGGGCGGAGGGAAAGATGACGGAGGGGGAGGATTGAGGTCGGAGTACCCGTGTCCAGACCTTGGGTCTTTCGGATGAGCAAGGGGTATTGAGCCTGGGCTAGACACTGAAATTGACTGTGACAATGAATCTACAGGGTCAGTGATGGGTTGCCCTGCAGAGCTGTAGTGCCTCTGTGATATAGTGGTATAGGAAATTCCATTGAAATTTAGCGCCGATGGTGGTAGAGACCAGTAACGATTTATTCGGGGAATGGCCCTCAGCATCCTTGCATTTGGTTGACAGAGAGACGTAGATTTATTGGTGTTAATTGGTGTTCTGAACAAAGAATTGTCCTACTCCTCGGTGGTGGTGGCCCAGGCCACTCGGAGATGCTAATGTCACGTGTCACACCAGGAGATGAAGCATGTCACAGTCACATGAGACAGTCCTTTTGTTGCGCCAGTACCATTAATGCAAATGATGCGCAGGAGTCTCGAGATTCCAACAGCGCTCGATGAGGCCATCGAGTTCAAGTCCCCTCGCGCCGCACTACACCTTTGTCCTCCGGCTATCCTTTTCGATCTGCGTCTCTCAACGAACCTGCTGACACTCTTCGCGCCAGATTCAAGAAGCGGGGCATCATATCTGACCTTGATGAAGCCATGGAACTCTGTCCCCCCAGTCATTCAGATCAATTTGGCATCTTTCAAAAATCTTGCCGTATTCTTGATGTCTGCTGTCTCGCCAGAGTAGAGCAGAGAGGTATCATGACCTTGATGAAGCCATTGAGCTTCATCGGGCTGCACTTGCAAGTCATTCTAGCCGATCCATGCCTCTCAAAAATCTTGCCGGTTGCCTTGATGACAAATTAGAGCAGCGGGCATCCTGTCTGACCTTGACGCATCCATTGAGCTTCATTGGACTGCACTATTCCTACACCCGCCCTTCTGACCTCGATGATGTCATTGAGCTGCATCGTGCTGCACTTGGATTCTATCCATATAGTTATTCTGACAGATCAACAAGCTCGCCAACAACCTTTAGATTCGAGCAGCATGGTGCCCTGTCTGACCTTGATGAGGCCATCCAGCTCCATCGGGCTGCACTACCCGATCCACAACTCCAACAATCTTACTAGCAGCCTTCTCGCTAATTTTCAGCAGCGTGGTTTCCTGTGCGACCTTGATAAGGCTATGGAGCTCCATCAAACTACTCTTCTGTCCCCTCAGTCATTCTGATCGATATTAACGTGGCATTCTGTCCGACTTCGAGGAAGCCATCGAGCTCAATCGAGCTGCGCTTGCGCTCTTTCCCTGGTCATTCTGTTCGATCCTCATCTCTCAGTGATCTGGCCATCATGACAGATTCTAGCAGCGGAGTGTCCCGTCTGACCTCGGCGAGGCCAATGAACTCCATCGAGCAGTACTTGTTCCGTCCCCCCAGTCATTCTGATCGAATTCTCTCGATGACCTTGCCATCGGTCTTCATATAGATTCCAGCAGCAGGGCATTATGTCTGACCTTAATGGAGCATCTGGGTTATATTCACACTTTTTCACCTATCTCATACAGCCTATTGCAACAATATTAATGCTGCCAAGTCACGGGCAGCCTCCGCAGAGAAGCTGAAGCACGACTTTGCATAGGTAGCCTATCAGATCTCAGACTACAATAAAATTCATAGGTCAGCTGTTGCTCAGTTGCCATCTTTTTCGCGCCATTTCAATGTTGGGAGGGAAACCGCTGCATCCCTTGCCACTGATGCTTTCTCGTGCGAAGTTCGTCATGGTGCTTTGACCGCTGCTGTAGAACTGCCGTGCAATATTCTGGATCCAGTTGGCACGCTTCCGCCCCCCTCCCTCGATGAACTTTCCATGTCAAGTAACACTGACACACAAAGTTGGCGGCAGAGTTCAAGCAGCTCCGCTTTCGTCTTTGTAACGTCCGTGTTCGAATCTGTTCTTGCATCCTTGGAACTGGTCTCCAATATCCTGAGTCGGTCACTCAGGAGCAGTTTTTTGCAACTGATATGACCATGGAAGCAAACCGGGTGACGCTGCTATCCTTAGAAGTTGCGACCACGATTACGATGCCGCTTGGAGATGAGCAAAGCTGATTTCGAGTGGTTATTTACCTTGGGCTTCGTATTACTCGAGCATGTCAATTCATGTCACTTTGAATGATCCGTTATGGCTGGAAGTTAGGACATCGCTGGTATTAATGTTGATGAAGAAAATTTTCAACTGAAGGATCAAATTTAGTCTTAAGTGCGCAATACATTTGTTGACAATTTAGGCCTTAGGGTTCGAGAGTAGTCTAAGGGACAGCTATTCCAACTTTCACAGCTTCTCTCTCTAAAAGCCGGTCGAGCCAAGCCTTGAAACAAACAATTTAGGATATTCTGCCGCAAAATGATGATGATGACTCTACCTTCAGGTTCGGGAAAGCATCCAAAGTCTCGACACCAGCATGTTTGTGATACCTCACCCTGTTTCGTAAATCAATGTCAAAGCAAGATATTCATCTATATGAAAATGCGAACCATGGCATGACATTCACATCAGCAACACTGAGCTTCCCAGTCCCCGGACCCACGAGGTAATCGCGGCCGCGAAGCCCGATATCGAGCACACCATAAAGACGAACGACCTCATCCCCATAGCCTGACATACAACATTATAGCCATGGAAACCAAATAAAGTTGAACAAGTACGCACGCTTCTTGCCATAAGGCACGTCTTCAGGGGCATAGTGTCGGAAGTGGTGCGCTACGACATTCCATTCAACTGTTAGTACGCGAGAAAACTATTTGAGTGTCCAAGGCTTACATTGACCCTGCATAGGACCGACTCCTCCGTGCTAGTTTGTACGGTTTTGAGCGTGATCTCCAGCTACATCACCTAGAGAATCAAAACACGTACAGCGAAAAAGATCCATTGCAACATCTGGCTCTCCTCATCGCTGCCGCTCTCAAACTTGAACTTCCCTTCCTTATCGTACTTCTGTACGAGGTACAACAAGATTGCCGCACTCTCAAAGACGGGGAATCCATTCGGTTGGGCAGCAGTGGGATTGGAACGGTCAACGAGCACAGGGATTCGTCCGTTTGGGTTCATTGCAATGAACCATGGCTCTTTTTGGACGTTCGTAGTCAGGTTAATCTTCTCGACACTGTAAAGGCCTATGAACAATGGCCGGGGGCGCGAGGATGCACAGCGGAAGACCTACTCATAGTCGATGTTCCCGTAGGCTGCCTTGAGCTCTTCGAGCATGATGGATACTTTGTGGCCATTGGGGGTAGCTGCAGTATAGAGAACTAGAGGCTTCGACATATCGAATCGTTTGTTGTGAGTAGTCTGATGGAGGGAAAATAACTATGAATTCAACCCCTGCCTATACCATTAAGTAGCTATCGTTATGCGAGATGCTCAGCTGACATGCATCAGCTCCAAAATTAGCCACTTGCGCAAATGAGCTTGCTAAGCACTGGGCTTATGAACATGCTTGATGGATTTCTAATGACCTTAGAAAGACTGGTGAATGCATAAGCAGCAAGGCTCGTAGTAGTGATTACTTTCTTGGATTGCGTCGGAAAGACAATGAAGTGCTACAACGACAAGTGTGATCGATACAACTCCTATCGACCCCCAGCGGATACGCTGAGAACATTATTAGTCGAGGGAGATACAATGACATGGAAGAAGATACCCACTCGGAACGAGAATCCAAGGAAAAACAATGACTTGAGGGTATCGCCATCATGATAGAACTTGGTAGTCATCCATCGCGTCATGGTTCTGCAGGAGGTGCAGGAGTCTTCTGCTGTCTCAGCTTCTCGGCATCCATTCCCACTGTGTTACCTCGAAACCGAGTCCTCATATCCAACTTTTGCGTATCAGAGCACATTCTCATGTTGGTAGTAGTCACTCACCATGTTGCGTTTGCACTCGAAAGTGGACTTCCTAAGTAGCTGACATTGCTCCGGTAAATCATTACTATATTGCTTGAGACACTCTGAAGGCAGATGTCCTTGCTTTTGGACACAGTCGGAATTGAGTAGACATTCCTTGAGTGCTTTGAGGATAGCGTCGCAGGAGGAGGACATGACCAATGCAACAGCGTCCGTTGCCACACCTGAAATCAATTCCTGCTATAAAACTATGTAAGCTAGACTTGCTGTCGTACAGTGTCTGGCTCGGAGTGATGTGGTGAGGGATCAGGCTAGGTTCAGGAGAGCAGGTTGCAAGCATGCGTAAACTTCTCATGCTCTTTGATGCCTATACCACCATCACTCCGTGCACTTTTAAGAACAATTCCGACACTAGCGCCTGTATCTAATCGTGCAGTCCTATCCGTTTCCGGTTCACAAGCAACTGAGTTCCTCAACGGGCTACTAGCATGTAGTGTTCAGGGCAAACAGACATATGGGGCGTTCTTACATGCTCAGGTGCGACCCAGCTTTGAGTGTCTGGCAGTGTGTAACCATGCAGTTTGTGGTCGTAGGGGCGCATCCTGTATGACGCCTTCCTGTACAACTCCCCGACGCCATCACTTTCATCTACTGGGCCAACATATCTCATAGAATATGACCCTACTCCATCCGACGCACCTACCCTCATGAGCTTACTCAAGCGCTACGTCCTTCGCTCCAAGGTGCGCATACAGGACGTGTCGGAGGAGTGGGATGTTTGGGCTGCATGGGGGTCAGACCCGGAGGGGGCACAAGAAATTAAGGGGTGGAATTGGGCGCGGAGCGGCGCTGTCGAGCCAGTTTGGCTGACAAGCGAATGGCCATGGGGAACTGAGAATGGTACCATACTTGACCAGCGCGCTCCGGGAATGGGGAAGCGGATGCTGGTTCGCAAAGGCGAGACGCGTGAGCTTGTCTTTGGGATGTCTCTTGCATCGAGCTGGAATTGACACTGTGCAGCTGCCGACGCTTCTACACACGATTTGGCTAGCAATGATGCATATTTGCTACATCGAATCATGCACGGTGTTCCCGAGGGTAGCGTGGATATTCAACCCATGCACGCATTTCCCATTGAGTCAAACTTAGACGTGATGGGTGGACGTATGTACCTTATCAGTTTCAGCTGATATTTATACTGACACGCGCAGTGGATTTCCGGAAGGGATGCTATGTCGGTCAAGAGTTGACAGTGCGCACATACCACACAGGCGAAGTTCGGAAACGTATACTCCCAGTTTACATTTCCTCTCCAGCGTCATTACCACCATACATGTCGATTAAACCGTCCCTTCCGTTGACTATAGACAACACTGCAGCAAAAACACCCCGCCTGCGCGGGTCATCCATGCTCCTTTCCACAATAGCTACTCCAGCTATAGGGTCAAGCGTCGGTTTGGCGTTGGTGCGACTAGAGCATTTGCGTCCTGATATAGCACTAGTTGCTAAGGGAAAAAAGGAACAGTCGTGGAAGGTGGAGCCTTGGTGGGCAGATTGGTGGCCTGAGCGGTCTTCGGCCGAGTCTGATGAGGCCCTACTTTATCTGGACAGCCTACAATCCTACTAGCAATAATTTAGGATCATGGATTGGATTCTTTGTATCATCTCGAACTAGACACACCACTCTCAAAGGTCAAATCACGCCGACTCCGCGATAACCTGTGCGTAGACGTAATCTCGGTCATGGCTCACTGAAACATGCAATTGATTTGCTGGTCCAACATCGCGGACGGGACGGTAAACAAGTGTTGGTTTTACGCCAGTAGCTCCATTGAATGATGTATATGTCACCTCCTTCCAGGTAGGGCGGATGGGATACAAGGCTTTGTACGCAGCTTCTTTCACCGCCCAACTACACACCGTGACACGTTGCATGAATGTCTAGCAAGATGTAAGAGTAGGAAAGACTCACCGCACACCTAGAAACTGTGCAATTCTTTCAGTCTCATCTTCTCCATATTGTTCTGCAAGTACTTGAAATGTTCGTATTTCTTGGGAGCTGAGAATCCTCGTAGCAAAAGCTTTGGATCCCCTTCGACTCAATAAACTAATGAGACGCGGAAGGTGCAGAATATCGACTCCGATGCCGAGGATTGGCATGTGAATGGATTATAAATGAAAATTTCAGGGATATGAGGTATGGAAGACTGTGCTGGTTTTCGTGAACGAGTCAAGCAACTAGTTCGGGAAATGCAGAACCGTTCCTCCCGAACGGCTTGTCACTGAGCAAAGTGTGACGAGAAGAGAGCGGGACTGGGTTGTAATTGTCATCGCAACAGAAAGATGATTATTGCTGTAACACGCTCGACTCTCATGTGTGCCATGCGCGTACCGATGTGCAATGGATCCAAGAGGACATAGATAAACTTGAATGTGACAATGTCGGACCCAAAGGTGTGACCAATGATTTGCCCCGAACCTTGCACCAAGGCAACTTTCACCGAACGTTCAGGACAGTTGACTCAACGTAGCTGCAGAACGCGTACCAACTCTAGCGCAGCCCGAGATCAGTGTACGATCAATCTGCGCATTCTGCAGTGCATTCCTTAACCAATTCCCCGCTGACAGGCTCGGAGTCTAGGGTCCGGTAGCCTGCAATCTGCGATGTCCAAGCCATCCATCAGCACGGCATATATATCGGCATCTACCAATCGCTTCAACCATGCTGCAGATGTCTCCTCCTCTTCCCTGATTGCATGTGGATCAGGCAAATTAATCGCGTTGTGGAATACTCAAGTAAGTATTTGCCATCACTTTGATTACGCGCTTAACATTTCATCGAAGGAGCCAGATGGCAAAGGCGTCTTCCAGACGCTGCCTGGTCACGATGGCCTAGTAACATGCGTTCGTTTTGTGGCGTCTGACGCATTTGTTAGTGCTGATGACAAGGGGACCGTCCTCTACTGGAGACTATTCGGGACAGACGTATGTTAATATGCCTTGTGTGCAAACGTCTTCACAATGTTCGTAGTGGAGGACTACCGCGATCGTGCAAGCACACCAACAAGCCATCTCTGTACTCCGCGAATTTGACAAATTCTTACTTACCGGAAGTTCAGACTCTTCCATCAAAATCTGGGAGGTAGAGCGTGGTGCCGTTGATGGTAAACTTGTTATTCATTCGCGCAGCGAATCAGGCTAATTGTGACAGACAAGATGAAGGAGTTCCAAACCATCTCGCTTCAAGGATGGTATCCTTTATCAATCGCAATCGCATTTCTACCGTCGTCTGAAGGTGAGAGACTTAGTGTTTCGACGACGAAGGGCTTATTTTGGCGAAGCGATAATACTTGCCATCGGCGGAACTGATCGCAAAGTGCACATCTGGACACGCTCTGATGGATCAGTGGGTTTCACATATTTCAGTCAGGTATCAAGCGCTCACTCATTTCTTTAAGTTTATTCGTTCAGTCACCCTGTCAGGACATGAAGACTGGATACGTGCGCTGGCGTTCCAAGCTCCATTGACGCTAAATGATCCCCTCGTGCTTGCCTCAGGCTCACAGGATGGCACTATTCGGCTTTGGAATGTGGAATCCTTCACTAAGGTGCAGGCCCAGTCACAGGCTCATATAAAACACTCGGAAGACGATTTCAGCGACGATCTCTTGGACGCATTTGAAGCTTCATTAGGAGATCTGGGTGCAGACGCAGAGGAGGGCGGCAGACAAATTTCACTTAAACGGCATATTCTTACCGTCAAATCGAATTTCGGGTGCGTTGAAAAAAAAAAAGTTGGTCGAGTAGCTAACTGGGTTCATGACGTGCAGGACGCAACAGTACTCTATCACATTCGATGCTCTCCTGATCGGCCATGAGGCAGGAATTACGTCGCTTTCTTGGTCTCCTTCGAATGCGTCATTGCTCTCTACGTCAACGGACTCCTCTCTTATCATATGGGCTCCTAGCTCGATTGTCTCCACTGCATATTCATCATCAATCTCATCTATCTGGATTAATATACAACGCTTTGGTGATGTGGGAGGTCAACGTCTCGGTGGCTTTACTGGAGGTCTTTGGTCAAACGATGGCGCTGAAGCCATGGCTTGGGGTTGGAGTGGAGGCTGGCGACGGTGGCGCCGCATCACAAGTGATAGTCCTGGAGGAACAGCTGGCGAGGAGTGGGAAGAGGTTGGTGCGATCAGCGGACATAGTGGCGCAGTAAAGTGCCTTGACTGGAGCCCAAAAGGAGACTATCTGGTATCTGTGGGGTAAGGGTCGTTTGATTACAACGCTGTGTTTTAAATGCTAACGTGTATCGTTAGTCTAGACCAGACAACACGCATCCATGGTGCCATTACGTCCTCTAACCCTGAACAGGGCATTTGGCATGAGCTGTCACGCCCTCAGGTACATGGCTATGACTTAATGGGCGCAGCATGGCTTGGTCCGTGGACTTTTGCAAGCGTTGCCGATGAGAAGGTTGCACGAATATTCGAAGCTCCACAAAATTTCATTGAGGAGGTCCGGGTACTGGGAGTAAAGGATCTAGCCCAGAGCCAGGTAAGGATCACTCCTTGTTTTATTCCAAGGCTTCTGAAAAAAATAAAGGGGGATAGACCGGCAACGGCTAGTGTACCCCCTCTCGGACTGTCGAACAAGGCGGTTAGTGATGGTGTGTCATATGATATGCAGTGTATTTGCTGGTTGACAGACTATCTTCTATTCAAGCACCTTTAGAACTGGAAGGTAGCAGACCTCGCAGACACCCTTTTGAAGGAGAGCTAGCTTCCATTACCCTTTGGCCCGAAATCGAAAAAGTCTTTGGGCATGGGTATGAGGTCAGTCAATCAGTGATTCATGATGGAATGCGGTTGATGGAATTTCATCGACCTAGTTGATCACAATTTCAGCTTCTAATTCGTTTGACCTTCTTGCGACTGCTTGCCGTGCAACTTCTCCGCAGCATGCTGTTATTCGCGTGTACACCACAGCCGACTACCAGCCTTTCGGTGTCCCTCTCGAAGGCCATAGCCTGACAGTTACCCGTATAGCATTCAGCCCGCCAAACGATAGATACGTCCTCAGCGTTAGCAGGGATCGAACGTGGAGACTGTTTGAGAAGAAAGAAAATGGTATGAGTTCATCAAACAGAATGACGACTGACCATACCACCGCATACTAGGTTATATGCCCATCGCTGCGGATAAATCGCACGGGAGAATCATCTGGGATTGCGCATGGAGCTGCGAAGGGGACCTTTTTGCCACCGCATCTCGTGATAAGACCGTAAGCGTTTCTGATTTCGGAGAAAGATTCTTGATTGACCATTCATCAGGCCAAAATATGGAAGCAACACTCGGACTCTGGTCGATGGGGAGCGATTAAGACAATGAAATTTGAGGAGGCAGCAACCGCTGTGGCGTTTTGTTCTGCTGGTGCCAATGCGCAAGAGTAAGTAAAACCCTTCTGTATCCCGCGTCGATGACAAACTTTCTCCAGACGTTGGCTTGCGGTTGGTTTAGAGACAGGAGAGATCAGGATCTATTCAAGCTTGGTGTCCACACCAGATCAGTGGACACCAGTATTGACTATCGACTCAAAGTAAGTCTTCTTCATAACTTGCAAGAAGGATTTCGCTTATGAATTCAAAGTTTGGCACATGTTGAACAAATCAATCACTTGGCGTGGAGAGCAACTGACAACCCGTTGAAAAAGCAGCTGGCGTCTTGCAGTGAAGATGGTACACTGAAAGTAATGATTGTCCAGTTTGAAGTCGACTAGAGTACGTTGGTAGACACACTAAGCTCCACAGTAGCAAAATGACATAAAGAGAATGGACATAAAACACAGTAAGCCGATTCGCAACGCAAACGTAGTGAAGACAGGAAGGAAAGACTGCTATACAGTGGTCAGTGTCGAGAGGACTGGATACCAAGTAGTGATGGAAACAGTGTCAGTACGGAAACATCTGAGTTGATATCGCTAAAGAAATGCCAAATATATGGGTATAAAACAGATTTGTGCCATGGCTGGGCATCTGGCTGGGTAAGTGATACGTTAGCAGGTATAAGAACACATCGGAAAGTGACCGAAGCAGGGCCCGAGAAAATAGAGATACATGAACGCCAAGTACGTGTTTAGATGATATCGCGAAGGCTCAGTGGGACTTCAGGCTGTCGAAAAAAAAGTTAGGCCCAGTTTGCGGTACGACCCCAACAGGAAAACTTACGCATTTAATTCTGGGTTGGGGAAAAACAGTCAATCGTCAATACTACATAGGTTTAAACAAAAGTGCATACTTGTAAAAGCATTCAATAGAGCGAAGCATTTCAACATCTCCCCCAGTCGCAGTGACAAAGTTCACTACAACACCAGCGCGTGCATAATTGGAAGCAATGGCTGGAGCAACGCTATAATAGAGGTGAGCCCATGTTTGACACAGGTAATGGGTTGGCTCACCGATGCGCGTACTCCTCTACAGCCTTGGGAAGGTCTAACAAAAAGTTGAAGCATCAATTCAGACCATGCTATGGCCAGTTACTCACCATAGTTGATAATGAGAGGGACGTGCGACACTTCTGGGGTCTTGACCTGCACGTCGTTCACGATCAACACTTTCGTCACAGGCTCTCTCATCATGACTGAAGCTGAACTTTTGAACTTGTTCAGCGCAGCCAGCTTTGTGCCTGCATTCATGTCACTGTGCTGGAAGAGAGTCGTTTTAGTATCGGGGGAGAGAGAATGTTTCTGGTACGAACAAGAGGTACAGCTTCAAGCCCGCGGCTGGCAAGCTTGTGGACAACCGAATCCAAAGAGGTCATGCCACCGACGTGCACAATCGCCTGGCTGACCTCGACGTCATCGAATATATCTGCTAGCGCATCAAGTTTCCACTCTCGAGCTTGAGCGCTTTCAGCACTAGATGCTCCGCGGCCCGAACCAATGATGCCATGTCCACCACCCGGTGCAGCAGGATTAGCTGTATCTGTTCGAACACCAGCGGTGAAAGCAAGATAAAGGTAAAATTGCCTAAGACCGCGAGATCCTTGAGCGGACTCGGTGCTGGTCACATTTCCATCACGGCGAACTAGAACGCGCACAGGCTCCTTGAGCTGGATAGCCGTAGCTAAATTAAGCACATCCTGCGGCACAGTGTTGGAAAATAGTGCAGTCTGTCGTTCAATAACGTTCGACGAGCCAGTAGTATGCTCATTCGGAGGAGACGGGGAAATTGCAGAGAATCTGCGTCCTGTGTTAGAAGTCGATAAGCCAGGGTGGATGTTTGCATCAAAGGAATTGAAAGATTGTTGAGACGGGGCAGAAGCAGAGTTCGGCGTGACATTCCCAGCAGGTCGAGACCTTGGCGGAGGAAGAAGCTTCACTATATTGAAGACAAACTCATGTAAGTTGCGAGCAATCAACTGATCGACCTCATCAAGGACGAGGAAGCGGACTTCAGATCCGACGAGACCTCCAGAAGCAGTGAAGAGGGCGTGCAGCTTTTGTGGAGTCCCACATATGATGTGAGGCATGTTCTGCTGCAGGAGGCGTAGCTCCTGGCTGAGGTCACTAGGTGAAGTGGATGTGCCCACCCCCAGTGCAGATCTGATGCCAATAGGACCCCCGAGGTCACGAATCATACGCTGAGCCTGTGTAGCTTGGTCGACCGTGGTAGATATCATAATTACCAGAGGTCCCCTGGTAGGGGGGCGTCCGGCAGTGTTTATCACAGCCACCTGAATAGCGGGTATCACATATGCTGCAATCCGCTCTTGGGTGGGTGGAGCTTGCGCAATGATGTCTGCACCTCGCAGAAGGAATGGAAGCGCGCGTTGCTGAATCTTGTTAGGAGGGCCGACACTAGGAACATGAAGTTTAACAGAAAGACTGGTCCTAATGGATTACCACTAACCCAAATTTACTGAGAGATCGAAGCAAATCTGGCGCAAGATTCAACTGTTCCCACTTGGAAACCATGGGACCGTTATCACGACCTGAGCTACTAGATAGCTCATTGCCTTGTGCATCAATCATCTAGCAATCAAACAGGTTAGTCAATTTGGCATCGCTAAGGAGATCGAACCACTCACGCCTACAGATTCGCGCCGCATTATGCCCCCAGTGACAGAACGGCGTTTGTCCCGAGGGGGTTCAAGTCGTCCCAAATTGCCGAGAGTCTCGGTCCGCATGGGAAGATCAAGCGTTCCCGCTGACCAAGTGCGCATCGGAGGATTGGGTGCGCGTGGTGATGGTCGTATATCTGGTCTGTTCGGTACACCATGACCAAGGGCAGCAGGGTTAGACCCCATGCCGTGGGGAAAGACTTGATTCGAGGCCATGTCCTGCATCTGTGGGGTAGATCGTCCCATCTGCGCAGGAAGATGGCCCGTGGTAGCATTCTGAATATGCTGCTGTGTTTGAAGAGCCAACAATTGCCCAACAGATGTGGTCAACGTGTTCAGGCGTTGAGATATCTGTGTAATATCATCCGCAGGAGGAGATTGATTTGGCGCAATGTTTGCACTAAATGAAGCCCGCGGGATATTGACTGCGGGTGTTGACATGCCAGAGGTAGGTGCGAAAGGGTCCTTAAATTCGGGCTGAGCGGTATTGAAAGACGTGGCATTGCTAAGGGTCCTTTCAATGAGGATGTTGATTTTGCGATGGATATCGCTGATGTCGCGCTGGATTTCGCGCGTGTTATACTCGCAACGCTGAAGCCGGTCTAATAGGTCACGTATGATTGGAGAAGCTTTGAGTTGTGCCTCCAGATTATGATGAAAATCGGCACTAGAGGTAAGCTGACTGCCCGAATCCAAAGATGAGACCGGAGACGATGAGGGGAATGGTCCACTGATGTTGAATGATGAAGAGCGTAATGAGGTGTTCATAATGTTGACCGGAGGTGTTACATTGCGATTCCGAGATTGTTGCACAAGAGCCGAGATAAATGGAGAGGAGTCGCTCGGGGTGTGCATGCCTTCGTCATGGGTATTTGGATGGGGGGTATCATCTGCTTCTGGGAGGGATTCTAAGCTGCCAACCTTACTCATGTCTCGCGCACGAACATATGCCACCTCTCAGGCTCAACCTGATGGAGATATGGAGGCCTATCCCCGTGCGGGGGCAACAGCTGGAAGCGGGCGTCTGGGAGACTATCGGGCGCTCCAGTGTGCCCCAGTAATCGGAGTGGACTTGGGGACGACTTCAAAGACCTACGATCAGCGGAACAGGCTGATTGAGAGGACACAGACGCTCCATCTGAGATGGAGCGTCTGTGTCCCGAAGTGTGGGAACCCCAAATACGAACCCAGTGACCCCATCCTCTTCATTATTT
>KN835533.1:0-24001 GCA_000827255.1 Suillus luteus UH-Slu-Lm8-n1
ATAAGAGAGTAATGAATGTTAATTTGAAAAGAGTGTGGATGTTGACTTGACAAGATCGCCGTCAAAGGGGATCTGTGCAATGTCGCTGAAACAACGTTGTTAGCGTACGCGAATTAATATCATTCGGGCGTGCTGGCACTCACTTTAAAAGAAGAATGTGGTTGGTAAGAGAAAAGGACAGCCATCAGTGCGAGGTCGATGCGCGCATTAGCGCTCACGCTTAATCCCGACGGGGTAAAGCTGGGATAGGTATGCCACGTCTGATTGAACGTTCACATGAATGTCGCCTGTCTGTTGATTTGCAGTGATTTTCCACCTATTTAGGTCCTTCTGTTCTTTCATTTTGAATCTTTTCATCCTTATCTTCTCTCTTTTCGTAAAAGCCTAGACCTGCTCTCGACCATTCTGGCTCGCGAGTCCCGAGAGCGAATCATCCTTCAAGTATCCTATAGCCACGTTCAAGCTACGGAGACTCGAGTACAGGTGGATCCGCAACGCCAGTGCTTGCCGCGTTTTTCTCTGCGTTAACCTTCTCTTTTATGGCAACTCTTATGGTGGAGCTTCGGTAGGTAAGTGAACTTCGAGACTATTATTGGCCTGGCTCCACGGTGACGGTTTCAGCGAATCCATTCAATTTCACGGTGCCACCTGGCTGGTGCATAAAGCTTCTAACTTTTAATTTTAATCTGCTATCCTTCGGACGACGACGGTGACGACAGTCACGACACTCGGACACTGTAAGTATCCACGAACTACTAGTGGCAGCAATCAAATCCCCGCACTATGAAATCAAGTGACTACTTGAGCACTCGCGGAAGATCGACCATACTTCTTCGCAAGAAAACTCTGGGGCTATCGTCGGTTCAAGGGTAATGGCCCCGAAACTTTGTATTTCACACTTATTCAATGATCACCCCTCTTTTCCCCCGGGTCGTCGGTTTGTCCACGATCCGTGTTATATACGCCGTAATTTGATTCCGCAGCCCACTTACTGGAAAAATCAAAAGACAGATCCACCACCTGAGCAACATTGTTAGGTATTTCAATTTGGACCTGGACTGCGGACCATACCATCCACAAGAATATCTGCCCCGTTGATGTACCTTCCCGCACGGCTGCAGAGGAGCACCACGACACCGGTCAGCTCGCTCGGGTCCCCCATGCGTCCCATTGGGTTTCTCGAGTACCATAGCTTCCTAGCTTCTTCAAGCCCTGGGCCTTCATTCAATATTGTATCCATATACCCTGGACTGATGCTGTTGACACGAATGCCATACCGAGCCCACTCGGCTGCAAGAGAGCTCTTTAGCTGCAGGAGCGCGCCCTTGGAAACATTGTACGAGACTTGTGGCTGGGGAAAATTGACACTGTGGCCAGAGATGGATGCCGTGAAGACGATGCTGCCGCCCGTCCCTTGCTCGATCATCTGTCTTTCGGACTGTCAGGAGGCGAGTTTCGAGTTCAAACGGGGCTGATTTACTTTGCCACTGCTTGAGCACACAACCAGCTTCCTGTCGTATTGATGTCAAGCGTACGCTTCCACTCCTCAAGGGCAACATCAAGGGCGTGGTTACAAGCGACCACACCTGCAAAGCACAGTAGGATATCTAAGCTTCCGAGCTCATCAGCAGTCTCAGCGACGGCTGCTTGAACTGCCTGCTGATCGCGGACGTCTACTTTCTTCGTAATGATCTTTGCCAATGGGAAATCAGATCGCAGCTTATCAACAACACCCTGCGCTTGCGCCGGATTGACGTCAAATAACGACACACCCGACACGCCATGCTCCAGGAGGGCACGTGCTGCCTCGATCCCAAGATTACCGCACCCTCCGGTGACTGATGAATTGCTTGATGTGAAGATCGGTACGCTTGACTCGATTATACCCACCGATCGCATTGCCTTTGACAGAAAACCTCGCCGCCGCCTTTTCTGCGACTGTGAGTTCGCTTGGCAAGGGGGTATGGGGTCTGGTTAATGGATTGGACTTGTCGGAAAGAATCATCTGCGGGAGGACGCGGCTGGTAAGATCATCTCTGGATGCTGGTGTGGGACCCATGACTATGGCACACGATGATTTCCAGGGAGGGAATCGACAGCTTTGGAGTCTCGCGGCTTCTGAGTTTGATGCGACTTGGCCGATTCACACGATTACGGAAGAAACGACTGTCTTTGATTGATCTTCCTACATAGGGGAGACAACGATTACGGCGCCCTTGTTGATGCTTTCCCATGGTGGGTGTTCGACACCTCTACAGTAATTCACTGCATTTGCACCATCGTTTGCAAGACGGCGCTACAGCATTGTCATAACATATATTTTATGGAATAGAGTCATGGTGTGTGGCTGGTCAAATGCAAATCTGCCACACACCCAACGGCCCACGGCACTGATCTACAGTAGGTAAATCCTCGGGAAAAAACGCTCAAGAATTCAGGCGCGAATGTCTGAGCTTTTTCGAAAGCACAGTTTTTTGTGCAGATAGTCGGCCAGAATTTACGTTGTGCGAATAGTTAGATAGCGGTCAAATTATGTTCTGTGAGTACCAAGCTCTTCCGGGGACTCCTGGGCCTCTCAAGGGATTGAAACTGTCACATGGAAATATTTCGAGTTGGGGCACAGACGTGATGTCCAAATGGACCGATGATGATGATGGATACATTTGCTGGCCTGCGCCATACATACTTCTTCCCAATTTGCTTTAGCACTGATCCGTCGCAGCCTGCCAGCTAGCAAATCCCATTTTGCCTTCCCGCCTTAAAACATCCTGGTCGCGAATCCTAGGGAGAATTCACAGCAACTCGGTGTCCTCGTCGAGCGTTTCCATCATCTTCCAAGTTTCGCGGCTTGTTCCCGGTTTGGCAAAGATGAGCGCCCCGTGGATGGGAGGTGTTTTCAATCCAATAGTCCCGCTTCTATCCTTGTGCAGTCCAAAATCCTCCCCACAATCATAATCAATACGGCAACACGAGGAGCCATCATTCGCGCCTTACCAAGGTAGCCCCAACCGCGGACTCTGCGTGTTTCCAAACAATCTCTGAGACGCAAATAGCATACGCCGAATAACCTCCAAAGGTGTCCTGCTACAACAGGGGTGCAGGAAGAGAAGCCTTCTTTTGTCGTGATTCACCCATGGTCACATGAAGATGAAGTCGATGGAATTGAATGGGTAACGCGAACTTTTCTACCTCTTCTGGCATGTAGTTGATGAGGAAGTCTTCAACGCCTCTCACAATATCGCCAGTCCGATCAACTGCTATCGATTAATTCCAAGCGAGCAGGTATGAGATGCGCTCTCTCACAGCTACCACTGAGATTCTATGTGTTTAGCAGAATCCTGTGTTGCACTGTCCAATGATCCTATCTCATTCATGACACCACGACCCCCAATATATGACATAGGGTGGGCTCCCATATCTACTAGTTATAATGAATTGTCAGAAGACCATGAATACAGGTGCGATACTCACTTCCTTCGGAAAGCCCGTTGCGTGCACAAGAAATAAGGCGATCCCCTTCATTTTGACAATAACCTCCTTGCCTTTTCGCAAATCAGTTGACGAAATTCTATAACATCATTTCGCTTGTGACCCTGAAATGGCTGTCCTTCCCTTGCTGGACCTGCTGTCTCATTAATTCAAGTCCCAACTTCTTGATATCTCCCTCAGCTCTCTTTAAAGAGTGAGGGGGTGGCTTGGGGACTTGAACGTGGCATCTGGAATGAATCGGAAATTGGCTGCAGGCGCGCTAACGCTCGCAAACACCAAGTACGTTATCGGTCCGGAGCTTAAAGGGCAGGGGCGGGCCTCGATGTGCCCTTCATGAGGCTTGGATAGCACTCACGAAAACCATTTCACGGTTGTCTGGAGTTTTGTAGGAGTGTAAAGGAATGAGGTGGGCATCATTGGATGTCAACGCATGCGAAATGCCACCCGACACCTTATTTACGCCAGATACTTAGGTTCGGGGCATATTGAATATTGAATTCATTGCGGAAGCGATACCTGCTTTCCGTACTACATGAGCATGGTCCGACATCCGCAAGTACTCAAGTGCTTACCATTTCTCGATGTGGTCCACAGCCACTGAGGTTTTTTTTTTCTTACGACAAAGCGAGCGAGTCTAACATTTCGATGTCCGTTCAGAGCCTAATAGAAATGAAGCGGCCGCATGGCAACACATGCAACGTCTGACGTACCTCACAAGTTGACAAAATGAAGGAGTTATCGATGATTAACTGCAATCATAGTCAGCGTGATCATTGCAGAACACTTCCTATGGCTGCCAACAAAGCGAGCGGCTATCCTGAGAAGGCCCAGGGTCGAGAAATTGTGCCGCCAAGAGGCCCTCCTACGTTACGAGGACCGCCGACGCGAGTTTAACGTTGTTCAGGTGCAGCAGTAAGATGTAAGCGGGTCCAATAGTGCATCGTGAGAAAACGGGAAACCTTGAATTCATTGCTTTGTAGGAATTGAAACCAACTGTTTTGCACTCGACCAACTCTCAACTCAAACATCCTTCAAGCCTTCAACAACCTCATCGTCAGTCTGTCGAATCATTTTTGGCGTGACCAAGAAACAAACGAGCTACCGATCCGCAAATATTAAACCTCAATACAGACGCGTGGCTGATCAAACTAGCCCTGCCTTTTTACATCGTCCAATAGCGACCTCCAGTAACCAAATACCTACTCTCCGTGACCGTTAACAACAACTCGTGAACATGTCTCAATCAACAAGACCATCCACATCTACATCCACCGCGTATGCTCTTCTTTCCTGTTTTTAGCTCATCTTTTTCTAATGCAATTTTGATTTCATAGCTCATCTACAACTCTCAATGACGCTTCATGGAGGGCGGGCCTTCGTCCACCACCAAAAGACTTGCGCCCACAGACAGAAGATGTCACAAACACCAAAGGAACTGAATTTGAGGACATGTTCCTTCGTCGTGAACTCCTCATGGGCATTTTCGAAGCAGGTTTCGCGAGGCCCTCACCTATACAGGAAGAAGCTATCCCTGTCGCCCTTACCAAACGTGACATCCTCGCTCGGGCCAAAAACGGGACAGGCAAGACCGCAGCTTTCGTGATACCCTCCTTACAGCAGATTGATGTCGGCAAGAACAAGATTCAAGCTCTACTCCTCGTCCCTACTCGCGAACTTGCCCTCCAGACGTCTCAGGTCTGTAAAATACCGGGAAAACACACGGGTATTCAGGTCATGGTGACCACTGGCGGGACGACCCTCAAAGATGATTATATGCGCTTATCAGAGACGGTTCATGTTCTCGTTGGAACACCGGGACGTATCCTGGATCTAGCAGGCAAGAATGTTGCTGATCTCAGCGAGTGTCCTGTATTTGTTATGGACGAGGCGGACAAACTTTTGTCGCCCGAGTTTACTCCTGTCATGGAGCAATTGCTCTCTTTCCTTCCTACGGATCGCCAGGTCATGCTTTTCAGTGCAACCTTCCCTATGATGGTGAAGGACTTTAAGGTAGGCTTGCCACGAATATTGCCTCTGCTACCAGTGTTTGACGAATTTCTTTTGTGTAGGACAAACGCATGAGAACTCCTTACGAGATCAATCTTATGGAGGAGCTCACCTTACGTGGTGTTACGCAGTATTATGCTTATGTCGAGGAGCGACAAAAGGTTCACTGTTTGAACACCCTTTTCTCTAAGGTATGTTCCTGCATACCAACCCCTTTTCCTTTCTGACAATTCGTCTCCAGTTGCAAATCAACCAATCTATTATATTTTGTAACTCTACCAACCGCGTCGAGCTACTCGCAAAGAAAGTAACAGACCTCGGCTATTCCTGTTTCTACTCGCACGCAAAGATGCTTCAGTCACATCGTAATCGCGTGTTCCACGACTTCCGCAATGGGGTCTGCCGCAACCTCGTCTGCTCAGACCTATTGACCCGAGGAATTGATATCCAGGCGGTCAACGTTGTGATCAACTTTGACTTCCCCAAGAACTCGGAGACGTACCTCCATCGCATTGGCCGTTCCGGTCGGTTCGGGCACTTGGGTCTTGCTATTAATCTGGTCACTTATGAGGACCGTTTCAATCTATATCGCATTGAGCAGGAGCTTGGCACCGAGATTCAGCCGATTCCCCAAGCTATCGACAAGGGCCTCTATGTTGCACCTAGCGCTGCTGAGGAGCCTGCCCCGCAGAAACCTCAGTCTCAACCACAGCCTCAGCCCCAACCATCTCAGCAGCAGCGACAACAGGCACCTTCTCAACAAACTTCAAACAACGGCCGTCAGAATGGCGCAGCGCCAGCATCGTCACAAGTGCAGCAAGCTCAGCGAAGTGGTTTGGTCAACCAGGCAGTGTTCCGCAACGGCACTCCTACGCGATGAGCTCGTTCTGTCATGTTGCGTGTTGGAGGAAGGGGGAGGAGACCATCACCGCTCGAACATCATTTTCATCCTTTATCATCAGCCGTCATCTCGACATCTCGTATTCCAGGGGTCGTGTTTCCCTTTGTTCGACATCGCTTGTCCGTCCGTCTCACTGCTCTTGCACCCGTCACATCTTGCGCTCTGTCCTTTTTCTCGCGTCTGTTTTCCGTGGTTCGATTATATATATCATATTAGGTTATACTACGCTCCTAGTCTGGCCCCTACGTACGTACTCCGATCGGGAGTCGAGTTTTTTTTGCTGGTGGTGAATGGTGTGGGTGGTGGTTTTGGGATGGTTGGTGTGTGTGGGAGTTGGGGTTAGGAAATGCTTGTATTGTTTTGACTTTGTCTGGCACCATGTTCTGTGTCGGACATTGTTGGTACCGTGACAATACATTTCTTTCCCAAAATCTGAGAAGTTTTTGTTCTTTCGAATTCCCAAGGCAGACAAGAGATGGTAACTGCTGGTCTTGAATAGACTCGTGACCAGCCATCTTTGATATGAGACGGCTTGCCTCATATACGGGTTGGTCACCAGTCTACTAGTAGGTCTTGAAGATGCTAACTCGAATCGTCACTGGTTACTAGGACGGCTGCAACCAGTACTATGTTGCCAACACCACTTGGACTGTCTCTCTTCAAGCATCGCCTCTAATTTAGGTTTGCTGCTCAGAATGTCACGGTGCCCAGACGTTATCGACAGATTGCTTGCGTGTGTACATTACCGAAAGATAGGTCCTTGCAATGAATCTGGATTGCCAGTGGGACTCCTACCGATCGGCGTCCGACTCGGAGTACTTTCCAAGATCATGACAAGATTTTGTGTTGATCATCATCATATATATATATAGCGGGCGCTGCTTCGAGTTCCTCGGTATGCGCACGACTTGCAAGTCTTTCAAACTTTGCATATGGATATCGTCTTCGGGGATGAGGAATTAGGACCACTATCATCCCTGACTCCAAGAGTCAATCCAAGGCGAATTGCATTCTCTGCTAGGAAAATAATTTGGAAGTTTCGACTTCCGAGGGCTCTCCGTCGCAATAGCCGTAGAATATCCCATCACCACCACCTTAAGGCCCAGGAGTTCATTGCCAGTAGCAGGTGACCCTATCGACTTCCTTGGCCAGTGATAACCGCTGCAATATTTTAGGGATTCTCGCTAGCGCCGTTTTATCTTGGCTGCTTCCATCACAAGATTGTTATCTGTGGGAGATCCCGTGAAGTTCTCCACCTTCATGTCATGCGCGTGACAAAGTGAGCCTCATTGTTTTACCTCCACTGCGAGATGCATATCCTCTGTCATTAGGCACACCAACATGATGATGAGAGACTTTTACTGTCGCCTTGTTATCAGGCTTTTATTAGCGAACTCTGTCGCGGAAGGAGGCATATGCTTACCCTCTACAGAAGATTTTTTCAGCAAGTTTGATAATGCAGGGAAGATAAGCGAATACGTTAAATACGTGTACTTTGCACTTTTTGTCCCCAGAAGTCTACACGACCAATCGTGACCGATGGACTTTGCAAAACAAATTGTCAAAGCGCTCGAGGTTCCCCATACTGATGAAGGTGTTTCCTCCGGCCTGCAATTTGTTTCGGTGAGTTTTTAAGTTCCGATTACTAGGTTTAATAATTCAAGCTGAGTGGGTGTTGCTCCTTAGAGCGATGATCTGCTTCCAGTCCCGATAGAAGAAAGAACATGGACTGCGTTCAGTTATGTCGCTTTGTGAGGACTTCATTCTTGTTAGATTGACTGACTGCATAACTAACACTCTTGTCGACCAGCTGGGGGAGCACGTCGGTAGGTATTATATTATCACACAAACACAGAAAGCTTATAGAGGCTCCATTCGTAGATCAACGTTTCAACGTCAGTTGCACATTTTCAGCTTACTATATAACCTCACACAAGCTCCCTGATAGTTGGATGATAACCTCTAGCATGATTGTCCTCGGCATGTCGTGGTGGCAAGCCTGGCTGGTCATCTGGATTGGTTATGGTGTGATGACGCCGTTCATCGTTCTGGCGGGTCGACCGGGTGCTGTATTCCATGTAACCTTCCCTGTCGTCAACCGTGCCAGCTTCGGAATATTTGGAAGTTTGTGGTGTGTATTCAACAGAGCGACGATGGCATGGTAGGTACGATGTCTTTTGCGCCGTGCGGTATTCACTTCGTTGCAGTATCTGGTATGGAGTGCAATCAAGTATTGGCGGTTCGTGCGTCTTGGTGATGCTCCGCGCAATTTGGCCAAGTGTTAATAACATCCGTGAGTTTAGTGATGAGTTGGTTCTTCGTAATCTGATATCTTGTACGCGAAGCAAATACCATGCCTTTGTCCTCTGGCACTAACACCAGGGATTTTATGTGCTTCATCCTTTTTTGGATAGTATCTTTGCCCTTCATATGGCCTCCCGTGCACAAAATGTACGTTTAGAGAAGTTCATTCGGACGGATTACTGATGAGCTTGCAACAGTCGTCACTTCTTCACGTTCAAGATGATCATCACGCTCTTTGCCTGCCTCATCTTCATGATTTGGTGCATCGTCAAGGCAAAAGGTGTTGGACCGATTGTCAAACAGCCGGCAACTATTCATGGCTCCGAACTGGCCTGGGCCATGATCAGTGGTATCGGCGTGTGCATCAGTAACATGATAACACTTACGACGTATGCCTGCCTTGCTATCATGTATTATATCCACATCTTACCCTATTTACAGGAACGCACCAGATTTTGGGTCACGAGCAAAGACTCCATCTGCACCGGTTATTTCCCAGTTCTGGTCTATCCCCTTCTCTTACGGTTTAATCTGCCTCTTTGGTGTAATTGTCAGCTCCTCGTCGCAAACAATCTACGGAGAAACCATTTGGTCACCTGTCGATTTGCTAGGAAAGTTCTTAGACGATAATCCATCCAATGCCACTCGATTTGGGGTGAGTTTGAACAACGCAAGGTTGTTTTGTACTGATGATAAGGTCATTACAGGTCTGGTTCATCGCCTTTTCTTTCATTATAGCTCAGGTATTTACCCCACACACTTCCATTAGAGATCTCATGCTGATTGATCCCAGATAGGGTATGGAATGGACGCACGAGTCGCTGGCATAGCTCATACTTTTTACCCTCCCCTTTTACAGAACGAATATCTCCGCTAACTCGGTCAGTGCGGGGTGTGATCTGACGGCGCTATTTCCACGTTTCATCGTAAATCCTTCGTTTCTTGCATTTGTCTTAGGGAGTACTTACCTTCATCGCAGAATATCAGACGCGGTGGGTATATATCGGCAATTGTCGGACTTGTCATGTGTCCCTGGAACCTAGTATCAAGCAGCAGCCGTTTTTCCTCCTATATGTCTGCATACTCTGTTTTCCTGAGCGCGATCGCAGGAGTTATGGCAAGTGGACTTGGATCTGGATCTGATTTTATTTTATTTTTAACTCAATGGGCCTCTAGGTCACTGAATACTGGTTTGTGCGCAAGGGCCATTATAACGTCTCCGATCTCTACGTCACCCGCAAGGGAAGTTGGTATTGGTACAATTATGGTTTCAATCCCAGGTCTGTGAGAGACTAGTAATGTTGGCTTTCCACCACTCACTCGAGTTTAAAGAGCGTACGCAGCATATGTGGCAGGCATCGCCATCAATGTGGTGGGGTTCGCTGGGGATAGTACGTCCCTTGAGTGTTTATTTTGCTTGTGGTACTCATCGTTCCACAGCTGGAACACCCGTACCTATTGCTGCGACTCAAATATTTGAATTATCCTTCTTCACAGGATTTGGTGTTTCAGGTATCGTGTACTATATATTGAGCTGGATGTTTCCAGTACCTGGATCTGGTGGTGTCTTTGCGGAAATAGATGTATCTGGGTATGAGGAACAAAGGATGGCGAGCTGCGACGAAGACACCAACTCAAAGGACGGTTCCACTGAGAAAGCATCATCTACTGTGTAGATTTAACAGTCTAATTACTAGACGTATACAGTGTAGTTAAACCATGGATCATGATCGTTTAAACTATGTTGGATTCAGTGATCTGCTAAATTTTGATTATGATTGACATCAGAATTACAGTGCACTAGATAGAGTCTCAGGCTGGCCAGGTGACCAGTCTAAGTGTGACTGGCTACTGTGGTTTAGGTAGCAGCTGTGATGACGTCATGCACAACTAGATGGAAGCCCCTATTTTACGCTACAAAGACCCAACGTTGCAACCCGTAGTCAACAGCAATTCATTTCTTCCTCTCAGTCTAATCATCACGCCATGAATACGATGCACCCCATTCCCAAAGGACGAGTGCAGGTGAAACTCGACACCTGTTTGTGATCTTTTGTTTAAATGCTGAACCTGAATTTCCAGACACTCATTGGCGGCGTGGCATTAGTTGGGGCAGGCTTCGGAGCCTTATGGATGTTGATGCAGAAACGTCAAGCACAAAAAGACGAAAAAGGCGCTCTCCCTACATGTAAGTCTTTCCTCCACTGTTTAAGTCGCCGATCTCACAAATATTTCAGGGCAGACTCGTATTTTCCAAGCACAGCATCCCGCTGATAATGCAAGCAACCCTGCTACGCTTCGGCAGATCCCTTCCCAACCTGGAGGTCAGTCCGGTTCTGCTCGACGTGGATCAGTTGCAGGCCCCAAGACTTCACCTGAGCGCGTGAATGAAGCTGTTCCACATGCGCCCCAAACCAAGTCAGGGGTATCAAATGATCCCAACGTAGGGCCGGGTCCAGTAGAAGAACCCACTCCACAGCGCACTGACAGAAACAGTGGAAGGGTTTATACAAAGGCTCCTGCATATGTCGATAGCTACAACGCCAAGAAAGACTGAGAGTTTGGGTGGCACAAAACGAAATCTTGACCAGAAGCGGCAATATCTCGATGGTCATTTAACACGATTCCTGCAGGGTCCGGAAGGAAGTATTGTTGACCACTTGTCGTGTCATGAGAATCGATTTCTCCGCGAGTAGGGATAACCCGTACCTGTAGTAACACAAGGATTCAGAGACGTAAACATCGCCAACCAGGTGACATCATGCTCAAGTCATCCTCTCCTATGAAGACACGAGGTCTCTTTCAACAACAACAACCATCTCATCAAAGAAACGATGCATCCGACTCTTAATTTACGCCAGCAGGGAGATATGTCCCAGAAATACTGGCATAACCAGCCACCACGGAACAGATTTGTGCGTTGAATGGATCAGCACTGATTATCGCCAACTACTCATCATCTGGATCACACAGTTCATCATGACCGCAGCTCTCCTTGCTGGGACAGGGCTTGCGTATTATTGGGGTTATCGGGGTGTGGACCGGAGGCACAGTGGTGACAGTGAGTGCAACCATTACTTTGTGGAAATTTTGTTCTCAGCATTGTTCTCGTCGCTCAGAAATACCTGTCAAGAAGTAATCAGGATGTCTTGGGAAAGGGGAATGTTTTCCTGGTCCCCCTCGTGCGATGAAAATCTATTAATTTGCACCCTCTAACCTACTTTTATTTGGTACATATGCTCTCGAGTCTCTATACGACGCCTATTGCCGTGTATTACCGTCAATAAGATGATAAGTCCAACACCCAAAAAAATTACTCACAGGGTAGTTAATCATCCGAAGCGTTTGATGACGTGTCATCATCCAGTCCATGTTTGACCACTGATTGGTCAATGAGGTACTGCAGCGTTGACGTATTTTCGTCACACCTGGACAACAGTCAATAAGATGCAAACGCCCATGAATGTAGAGACGCACAGCCTTGATATCGACCCCTCTACATCGCCTAATGCCTTCTGGGCAGCCC
Organism: Suillus luteus UH-Slu-Lm8-n1; assembly: GCA_000827255.1. NCBI lineage: Eukaryota > Fungi > Basidiomycota > Agaricomycetes > Boletales > Suillaceae > Suillus > Suillus luteus. Next base: position 12,228 of record KN835533.1, read on the forward strand.
GTAATACAGGCGCATGCTCACCGCTGCGATCCCTCAGGAAGCGGCCATGTGCCGTAATCACGGTTTGCACCCAAATGAGGTCGAACTCGAGATGAGGGCTCTTCTCCAGATGCTCCGACGTGAATCGAAGGAGTGCAGGGATATAAACATTAGGCATCTGTCGTGCAACAAGGCGTATGTCACTGCGGGGAATGCGTTCGTAAACTTGTTGTATAATGGGCTTCTCGTTCAAGCGGAATGCAAGAACAAGCGCCTTCAGGTACTCGCCCTCTGCAAGGATGTTGAGTACAGCTTGCGGAGTAAGATCTATCGTGAGATCGAAAGGGTCAAACATGACAGTGTCGTCCAGAGAGTAGATCAAGAGGCCTTCAGTGCTTGCGGCTGCCCAGGCACGCCCTGTTGGTGAGAAGCGCACGCATTTAGTGCGCGCCTCTTGGCGGTGCTTTCGTACGGACATGTCACCCGCTCCTCTGGATGCGCCTGGTAAAGAGGTATCCATCCTATCTTCTAGGTCGCTGGCATTGCCACGATCATCAATGAGGTCAATGTTGATACCCGCATCGTTAACCTTGCGACTATCTAGAAATTCTTGGGTGCCATCTAATGAGAGGTTTTCGGAAATCTGAAACTTCTTCACAAGCACTCCCTCTCCTTCACGTACGTCATATAGACAAACGTACTTGCTATTTCCACCGGCAAGCACACACGACCCATCTGCAGTGTATGCAAGGCTCGTGAACGCCTTTGTGGAGGAACTATTGGCAGCCGCGACTCGATCGTCCGCTTTTCGTCCTCCAGAAACATCCTTGCGGCCATCAATGACATTTGACTGCTTTCCTGATCGCACATCAAAGAATGTGATCTGGCCATCAAGCGTCGACGCTCCTAGTTCCATGCCATCCGGTCGGAATGCAATCGAGAGAACATCGGAGGAGAGCGTAAGAGGTTCCACGGCACGCGATCTGCCAAATACGCTCCAAATGCGAATGGTGCGGTCCCAGGAACCACTCGCCAGTTGATTGGCACCCGTTGGCGAGAAGGCAAGCGTAGATACGGGTGCTTCATGACCGGCGAGGATGTCGAGAAGCTTCCCGGTCTGGACTGACCACATAAAGACTTCGAAGGTGTCTGTTGAGCCTGCAGCAACAACTTCTCCCGATGGGTCGACTGCAATGGAAGAGAACTGAGCAGGAGAAGGGGAGGTGAAAGTCCGGAAATTGCGGTACCGAACTAGGTCGAATGCACGGACGGTGCCATCAAGAGAAGCGGAGAACAAAACAGAACCGTGCTTCGCGAACGTGATGCCCATGATGGGAGCAGTATGCTCTGAGAAAGTCACGAAGCAGAAGCCATTTTGTACGGACCAGACCTTGAGCTTGCCATCATCACCTCCTGTGGCAATGGTCTGTCCATCTGGAGCATAAGCCAACGTGTTCATATCGAAATAGTGTCCCTGTTGTTTGAGGATGTAGGACTCTGATTGCCATTCCCAGACAAGCAGCTGACCAAGCCTACGTGCGCCGAAGGCAAGCCACTCGCCGGTTGGAGATATTGCAACAGATGATATCTTTTCCTGTGAGATACTCAGAGTGTGGATGTTTGTGAATGACGGAAGTTCCCAAAGTCCAAACACTCCACTGGAGAATCCGACAACCAGGAGGTTGGAAGATGGGTGGAAGGTTGTACAGACAACTTTCGTATGTGGGAGATTGAAATAGTGGCGGTCATGTACACCCCACCTTATCTGAGGAATTGAATGTGCGAAAGACGAAGAAGCAAGCTGCTCGGCATCGTCTGGCTCCTCTTTAGCTGTCCATGTAAAAACAGCACCATCACGACTGACGGTGTATATCTGAGTATATGTAAGTCAAAGAGAAGACGAAAGAATAGCTTCACTTACGAATTTGCCATTGGCAGAGAAGTATGCTCCAACTACAGCGTCCTTATGACCAGCAAACGTTTTTGGTCGAAAACCTTCCAAGGGATCAAGGGTGAATAATCGGGCAGTCATGTCGCGCGATGTCGTTATGAAGCAGCTGATCTTACTGAGCTTAAGATTCGACAACGATAACTAACTGCGCTTACCTTGAATCCGGTGACCATCGAATACTGGATACGTCGGCATGATGTCCCGTGTATGTGCGGTGAAGTACAAATGGTGCAAACTCTCGGACTAGGTGATTTGGCGTGCGCCACACTTGCACATGGGAACCATGGGTCACTGCGATGAACCTAAGAGAGATCATAGGATGGGAACCATCAACCGCAGGAAAAACGCAAAACTCACTTTCCATCATGCGAAAATTGTATATCCTGGACCGGTTTTTGGAAGTTGAAATGATGCAAAACCACGCCTCTTTTGAAATTGACGAGCAATGCTCGACCATCTGTGCGAAATGTTCAGTATTCGCAAGATTTGCAGATACCCCAACGAACCTTCATCTACAGACACCAGAACGTTCCCATCTGGACTGAGGGCAATTGCAGCAATATTTTTTCGATTCTCGACCGGTAGTGTTCGGGATTTATTGCTTAGAAAAAGCGTTGTCCTTCAGGATCTCTCATATACCATAAGATGCACTTACTTCACTAAATCAAATACCGACACTCGATTCCCAACAGGACTCAGCAGCGTGTTGCCATCGGGAGTAAAAAGAATGTTCCCTTGCTGGTAAACTGTCCCGCAAATGTTGGAAAACTAAACATATGGTGAATTTCTGTTGCTGCTGATTGGTACAAAGTCTCACCTTGTAATTTGCCTTCATGAGTGCTCTAAACGACGAGCAGGCTTGATGCAAAAGTGTTACTAGTAGTAGGCGCTCACTCGCTGAAAAACATGATCACGTGATACGAATATGAGTAGCTACTAGTACTAGCCATGTACAAGTTAAGGTTGCATTTGAGGTATCTAGAAATTAGTATACCAAGATTTGTGATGGCTCATTATTGTAAACTGCACGGAATATGGTAACGATATGGGCCCCGTCGTTCAAAGCGGACAGAGCTAGAACACTCTCCACAATAGCCTCCTCTGTTGAAGTGTGCGATACAATATCTCCATTGGTCCTGATATGGCTACGATGAATGAGAGCTTTCTCATTCATCGTACTCATATTAGGACTGACGCGTTGAACGATCCTGCCCAACAACTTTTCAATATTCCGATACCTCAGTGGAATTCTGAAGTATCACCTCCACTTCAGTCATCACAGTTTGGATGGTATGACCATCTGCTGGAGTTGACGTGGCCTTCCACTCCTTCCAGTCCCTGTTAAATTTAAGCTCGTTAGCTCGTCCGCTGGCATCCCCCCTCAGACGCTTGGATGTGTGTTGTTGGATTGGAGTCCTTCCTCAATAAATGTGCCAGGGCAGGAAGACACTTGCGAAACAGTAGCGTGGCTACTGTTCTGCCTCCCTCGATGCTTCTGTTGACAAGAAGCACGACACCTGGAAGTAAGTCAGCGTTCGAAGTAGAAGAAATTCGGGTGGTATAGCACCTCTTGTAATGCGGGATCTTATGATGTCAGTGTGGGTTGGCAAAAATAGTGCAACGCCACTTACGAAAATCTATATCATATGTATCTCGAAGCACTGAGACCTAGAAATAATTTTAGTAACATGAATGTTCGTCGATGTGACGAAATTTGACTCCTTCAAGCCTCGAGGCTTCACGGATGGCGTCGGTTATGGCTTGGGAGGTTACAAAGTTGCGAGTAGGCAATGGATTTTGTGTTGTGATCTGGCGACACTCGATACTATCCTCTCAACCCAAAGTACTGAAGACAAGAACATATTCTTGAAAGACACCCCTATCGAAATTTAGGCAAATCTAGAATTTAGCGGATATAAGGTTCGTTGCACTGTAATCGTCTATCACACGACACCGCTGCAGCATGTCGGTAATTAACGAGCGAATGTGTGGAGCAGTAAAGTTCGGGAGCGCACTCGATTTGCCAAAATTACGCCATTGCATCATAGGCATTGCTCCAGTGTTCTTTGTGGCTCCAAGTAACAAGAAGAGCATGCCACACTTCAAAGACTGTATGAAATTGTCGGCGTCATGACTCAAGCGAAAAAGAATCAAGACATAGCAGCGGGAAATAAACTCACGAAGAGCGGTAGTCCGCATCATTCCGAGTCAAGGACTGCGTTCTATTGAAGGCTGTCGCCTCCTGCGATCTTTGAGTGACGTCTTAACATAAAGAAAACTGCCTCCGGCAGCCAGAATGAGGCCACCCCAGCCAAAGACCTTCACGAGAACCAAAATTCAGGGTGTTGATCACAAGCGACTTCTCAAGTACTCACCATCCGTCGACTGAACATCCCAAAATTAAACTGATGTGATGCCACGCTCAGAGAATGTCGTTATTTTAGAATCTTCGAGTGTCGAGCGTTGGGTGTCACAACCTATAAGGACGGCCTACAGACTGCAGTGACAAGTGCAACTTGAAATTGCCAGACTGTGACATTGTGTGACTTCTCTTGTGACTTGGATCTAGTGCTGTAGTACTTTGTTCATGTCCTCAAGCGCCAGTTTTGCTCAGCTACCTGTCAATTACGACACTAGCTATCGCACGCAGTCTTTGGCAGACAACCGATTCGAAGTTTCTTCGATCAATGCAGGGACGCTTGAAGCTGTTTGACCTTAAAAGTCGCTATCGTCTAGTACTTCATGATACTACACATGGTCCTGTGCGAGAAGCCATCAAACAAGTCTGTATTTTTACTCGCTTTGATCCTTATCATTAGTATGCGGGGTATGCAGTCCTTTACTACTTTTTCTTATCTAATGTCTACTACAGTTTAATCGTATAAAGTTTGGGGGTGCACAGCAAGTCCCAAACCGATTCTCCGTGGTGGACTACGAATGATGGGGCCGATGACGCCGTCTACCTTCTTACAGTCTTAGGTTGCCGCATAGAATACTATGCGCAATCAATCGCAAGCAAGCGCTTCTTGGCGATTTCCAGCCATTGGCACCGGTCACCCGGCGGTCACGAGCCTTTCCCAAAAGACTTTGCAACTCACACTCCTAGAGTGGAATCGCGTCACTCAGGAACTGGGGTACTGATATCAGCGCTCTTGTGGGCATCAGATCTTCTGCAATATACTTACCCCACGCTTCCGGATGGGTGATAGTCCAAGTATGTCACAAGAGTTTGCTGTTGGACTGGGCGCCTTACCCTTCTACCTTCATCTTAACAAAATCAGTTTCCGCTGACCATGGATTCACATCCGGAAGGGCCATCTAGCTGTGATAACAAACCAGCTGATGACATTGTTCCTGGTTGCTACGGTATACATGCACACCAGTGGTAGCCCGATACGGTGTCCCTACCCCACTTACTGCAAAGATGCAATCAGTCCACAACCTTGAGGCAAGGTTCACAGAGGTCAGGGATGATAGCGTCTTCTTAATGTGCATCATGTCCGCCGAGTGACAGCTAAGATGACTTGATTATAGGTATGCCATGCGAGCGAAGAGGGATCGTGGGGGTCTCGTGATTCACTTTCGCGCGCCCACAACCCGGTGTCACCCAGGTTATTCTCGACATGATGAATGGCTACTTGCTCGGTTGTGAAAGAAGCTTCTGCTTATTAACTTGTCCCTAGTTTCCAATCTCAACCAGTCAAGAACAGAAAGTCGGGATATTCCCCGGATCAGTGGCATCGTCGAGATCTGACATGATACATAATAGTAGGGCATGTGCCATTTTTCTTCATTGCTACTTCCGTCACTTTCTCACAAATGGTTCTCGAAGGCAACTGTTGGTTCTCGGCGACTCACATGGCTTCACGTCTTGTCCAATGACGGTGCCGGTTGTTTGTTATCAACCGAGTTCTGCTTTCACGATTGTTCACGCTTTGACTCCCCGCCGGCAATCCAGGAAATATTGCCGAGCGATGCCACCAAATGCGCTGAAGTTCATTTGGCTTATCTCCGCAATGGACTAGGAGGAGAAATATTATGAACAAAGGGCAGGGCTTACGATATGTTCCGCGAGTAGAATGCGTCATGCGCCGAAGTAGGTGAGATTGATATTGTGACCGGGAGCAAAAGATAGAACACTTGCCAACCCGTGGACATGGCTCGGCAGCCATGTCGTCACCTTGGGGGGTCCAAGTCCATCCCAGCATCTTGTGAAGATTCCGACAAGTTCTAGAAATTGCATATGAACGGTACTTGGTTACATTATTTGTTTTCCTGAATTTGATTCCTTGTAGTTGTACGATTTAGTGGAACGCCTGAGTGACGTCGGATACCAGTATCGTGGGCCACATATGCCATTTTGGGAAGCGATCGGCGATTATTACTGCGCATACTGTAAGATGATTATGTGCAAATATAGAAAGTTGGGAATTTCGTACATAATGTCTTTATTAACTCACACTAACGTAATTTCCTTTATATGTGTGTTGATGTCACTGCTTTGGTCGTCACAATAATATTACCTTTCTTCCCGTCAGCTATATAAATGTTCTCCTTACTCTCCCTAACTATTTAACGATCCGATCCCTACCCTGGCACCGACGACTCAATATATAGAGCCGTTCGTTCTATCACATTCTCCACAACTCCCATCCTAGCCATCATTCAGTCGTCTCATCCAAGCAGTATGCCTGGTGCAACACCATATATCGGAAACGCGACAAGAATTTGGGAGATCAATGTGCACTGGAGTCTGTATTCTCAGTGCGGAATATGGGATCCTAAGGGTCGCGGCGTGGATATCTGGGAATGCATCAGAGCTCGTAAGTCGCCACTTGTCTTTGTGTCTAGCAATCCTCATATCCCCCCCTCTAGATGACTCAACACAGTTTACCCAGGTTCGCTACCAGTCTTGCGCTGTCATCTCTTTGTAGTAATCTCACCTTTTTCAGCCACCTAACGGTGTTTATTGGCGGTACATCGCCCGCCGGTGACCAACCCATGGTTTCATGAACACTGCCATAAAACAAACCTTGACGCCGTGATTCCATCACGTTACCGCTCTTGGTACGCACAGACGCCTAACCCGGTCTCAGGCTGCGTCGTGCCACCCTCAACGTCGCAAGTGAAGGTTTTAATCTCCCAGGTATAGGAGAGACACGCGTGGTCATCTTGCCTTCGATGAGGGATGTGGAGGGTCATTTATGAATGACACATTTTTACGATACTTCTCTTCTCTGCATTTTCTTTGGCTGGTTCCGAACTTCCGCTTCATTATGATCACGTTCCACCCCCTTTTTTGGTACATCTGCATATTTTATTGGGTCTTCTGGCATACTTACTATACGTGTCCATTCTAATATCCACGCGATTTTTCGAGAGGCACGACTACAGGTAGACCTAATAGATGGAGGACGATGTCGTTCCCTCCGCTACATCCCAATTTGTGTGTTCCTGGTTGCAGAACGTGCACGGTCTCCGTCACCAGGGGCAATGTGTGTGCCAGGTGAGTCGCATCATATTCTGAGTATTGAAACTGTCTATCTCAGTTGCGACAAGTAATTGTTAATCAATGTGCCGCGTTATCACTAGTGCCGAGTAACAGAGCCTTCCTGTCCCTGGTGACTACCATGCATACTATGCCGCGGGGTGGATCTTGCAAGTTGGACCCCTCCCGAACCACGTTTATGTGACTCATGCTGTAAATCTGATCACACACACCCAGCCAAGGTCTCATGAGAAGAAGTAAACTTGTAACGGGGTGCAGAAAAGATAGGGGTGCGCGGACATAAGCGAATGTCTGAAGTGGAAGTACCCTCTTTCGCAGGCTAAGCACCTACCATCGCTGACGTGTTGCAAAGTTTCGAACTCGAATGCACCCGACGAGGGACTTTAAGGTGAACTCTATCAGAATTAGTGTCATTGCGTGAAATGCCATCCAAGAGGACCCACGCGGTCAGGCTAGTACATTCCCATTTATTCGCCAGAGCATATTAACGTGCTTTGATGAAACTTCAGAACTCTGCGATAACAACATCACCCCATCCCGTCCGGCGCCTCGCTATGATCGGGTGCAAGCCTCCTAGTATCATATCAAGAGACGACGATCACTTGAAAAGGGTAGCCGAATAATCTTACCAGCGCTAAAATCACCCGTAGGCTCCGAGCACGCACATCTTATCGCCGACCATGGATCTATGGCCCATGGGGTCCTGAAACCCAGGAGACGCAAAAGTAATAGTCTTGGCTAGATGGCTAGGAGAAGAAAAACGTTATCAGAAGCCTCATTGCCTTGGGAAATGAAATCATGATTAGTCCTGATAGGGCCAGGATCACTTGGATGGTCTTGTCTCCGGCGTGAGGGTTTTGCATGGTCTTACCATCAAAAACATGACGGATCGGAGGCTATCGGAAAACGAGGGATGACGGTCATAAGGGGCTTTCATTTCTTGATATTGTTTAACAGAGTACCATGGTGAACAGCACCATGGCACCCCATGGGACATGGTAGAGGTGTTTACTGTCTCTATGTGATCATATAAACTCATATCTGCGACTCTCAATCAGCGGCAGCGAGAACGACGAACGTTTTCATCCAGGCACCACTCAGTAATACCTCATCACAGATGGAACATATGAAAACAATCATGATGTTGGAGATGTAGCAGATGTGTAAGCAAATCAAACGAATGCTGCACTTTTCCGATTCTCGTAGTTCCCCACCCATGCGCAATTTTGCAATACTTCCGAAATCTGTGACTCCGGTTGATTGCAGGTGTGGTCTACAGTCCCAAGGTAACATCAAGATGCGTGCATTGGCCGCCATGCGGAGTACAACTCCGTTGTCGGAATGAGAGAGCATTTGCACCCGAAATGGCACCACGAAGAGGCATTTCCCAGACGAGAGAAACACACTCGCGGTGTCTATTCGTCGTGAACTCACATAGAGTCTGTACCAATGCCGAATATGCACGTTGCACAGGGCGTACGCACATATGAATCTTTCGAAAGACAAGCTATCACGTGTTCATGGAGTGCGTCGGTGGGCGCGTGTGTGGTTCAAATCATCTGCATCGATAATTCTCGAGTGCTCGGTCAACTGGACTATTTGGAAGGCTAAGGGAAATAAGGTGACAGGAATGCGGCTCGCGGTGAAAGCTCGGACAATAAAACTTACGAGAAATCGGCCACATTCAAGACCCCCGAATCCGATGGACGACTCTGATACTGGAGCAACACCCTCTTTTCAGCACATTCATATTTGGACAATGCGGGGCAATGTGCGGTCCGAGGATAGGCTTGCATGGCTGGTGGGGCATGAAACCGGCATAATGCGATGTTCATCCTGAACAAGACGACAGCCGGCATCACAAACATGTCATTGAACCAACAATCAAACAGGCGTGAATTTGCAATTTGCACGTAAGACTTCTAGTGAGACTTATCTATTCTTGCATCGCTTGGCTCTTCATCGAAGGCGGCGGCGTTCGCCAAAAGTACATGAGCGGCCACACGTTGATTTTCTGTGTGAAGACTGCTTGATGCATAAGCCACTCGCTGCTGCGCAATAACTGACATTTACAGTTAGGCTCAGAGATGATGAGTTGATTAGATCAAATGAAGTACGATACAATACAGTCAAATAGAACAGGCGATGCTGGAATAATAATGAGATGGACATGGTATTTCCTGGAGAGGAATGCGAAGCAGTAAGTAAAGCTCGATATCACAGGAGGTGGACACATACAGAGCTGCTAGAGGTCCATTACTCATCACCTGATCACACCACCATCTTCAAACCTGGTAACATCTTGAGGTATTCTGTGACGTGTGAGTTGGCACCCTTGTTGCGGTGTATGGTGAGCAGCTTGAGTGGGCATTTGGACCGAGTAACGAATGCTGAGAATTGTTTGTGTGGCCAGGGATGTCCATCCGGTGAACAGAAACGGATGACCAGCTCCTCTAACGCTGGTAGAGTCAGGGCTTCGAAAAGGTTGCCCAAGCCAACGCGGATAACATTGACCTCAAGTCGACGAATGCTGTGGTTCACCGTGCCTATCAGAGGAAACGGCTGCAGGTCCGTCTGTGGTGATGCATCCACGCATATGGAGGAAACGCTGACTCGTTGGACTTGCGTGCAGAGGCCGATGACCTGCAGAAAAGTAGCACTGTTAACCAGTGCGAACTGTATCTTCAAGTCCAAAAGCTGGTGCCAAGGCAAGTCAATGGAACGCAAAGAACGTAGATCATAGGTGTGGGATTGTAAGACCGCAGAACGAAGTTGTGGCATTGGGCTGGGTATGGAGACCAGGAAATTTGCTTTGTGGAATGTGACCTGAAAGCGCGACAGGGACTGGACAGAGTTGTCCAATAAACCTTGGACAGGAGGCCCATGCCACCAAAGGTCAGAACAGCGACCCAAGAAAGGTCGGAGCCATTGTATGGAAAGAGGCTCTTTCCCATCTGAATGATCCATGTCATGCACCACACGAATGGATAGCGGGACACTCCTGGCTTTTTCTAGCCAATGTTTGTACTCGTCACCACTAGTCGTGTCTGCCCTAGACAAGGATATGCTCAAGGACGCCCATAATCGAGGAGTGGACAGGGCAACTGCTCGCCAGTGACGACAGACCCTTGTCAAGACCAATGGACATTCATCCGATGAAGGCGTGACATAATTTGTCCGGGGAAGACAACGAAGAAATATCTCTCCAAGAAGCTCTGACGGTAGCGAACAGCGTGTTGGAGATGCCAGGGCTTCGTGGAATGTCAACGACTCTTGTACAATGGCCCGTTTCTCCTTCAATCTAGCTTGGATATTTTGTAATTTGTCCAACGCATGGTTCAGAAGGCTGATGTGGTCGTCGAGAGCTGCAAGTTGTGACTTTCGCTGGGTTACAACAGAGTGGATGGTTGGGACCTTGTCGGACGGAACATGACTGGTGGGATGATGATAAGAGAACGATGTCGGCGTCAACTCAGATAGCTGGACCAGAAATCAACTTTGACCTAAACGGTAAGATGATAAAAGTTTACATACCGGCTCTAAGATGGGAGACTGGGAGTTGCATCATGATGAGCAATGATCACGCCATCGCAACTGACAAGCAGCAAATTACTCACCAAGGCTTCAACTAGCAAATCATTCAAAAAATTAGGACTAGCCATTCAAAGGTTTGACTTCAAGTTGCGCGGTGGTATACGAGAGTACAATTTCAGCTTCTGAGATTGCTTGAGACTCTGAGAGGCAGTGTGTGGCAGGCAAGTTATGTAACCAGGCATGCGGCATGCCACGACGGTTGCAACAGCCGTTGAGTATAGGTCGCATAACCCGTATAATGCAATCTTCATCGTTGACGACTTTTACAGTGCGGTTCTGTCATTGCGTGGCGGGCGGATGGAGTGGCATAGTATCACACAATATTAAGCCCACTAGGCTAGCCGCCGTAGGGCACATTAGCTGCGACTCTTCACATTGCACATCGCCGAAAATGTTATGTTATTATACTTGCCAATTGATCACTGCCCATGTGTAGGGCCTGACATGGGTGGACCCGGGTCGTGCCCGGGTCCTACCCGTGGGTCAGTCGAACTTCAAAGTCATGCCCGTACCCGTCCCGGGTCAAGTGGTACGGGTACGGGTGTACCTGTGGGTGTTATTTGCGGGTGCACGGGTCACCCGCGGGTACACAATTCATTACCACGAAGCAACAATGAATTGGGTAGTACTAGTACTTTAGTCAGTATCAAGCTCTATGACACCATCTCGCTCGTGATCACTGCCAGCCTCCTGCCGAGTTTTACCTTTCTTCCCTCTTTTCATGCTCTCGCTGAGGATTTG
>KN835534.1:0-22230 GCA_000827255.1 Suillus luteus UH-Slu-Lm8-n1
CAAGTGAGGTTCTGCGAGGTATTTCGTGGCAGCCGCACAGTTTCGTTCAACAAGATCATAATCGATGTTGATCATCCGGGGGGTCCTGATGAAAAGCATGCAGCCTGAGGCGTGCTAGTAGTCCTGTATGTCATATTATCAAGTGCTGTGCCAAATATTCCAAACGTCCTCTTTCGAACGAGAGCTGATGTAATCACTTGGTCAAGTTGGTCTAGCACATTACACGCATCTTGGTCTAACACATTAATGGAATGCGTGACGTTTTACCTGGCAGGCGCTTATTTGACGACCCGCACATCAGGTTTTGATTAACGACTTTCATCCAATAAGATCTTGACTCGGATATACCCACTGGACGTCGCACATCCTCGACCCCGGATGGGACCCTTCGATCCCGTAGCAACGCTTCCCCGAGTCGCGCCAATGTTGAGATTCTCCCAGCTTCGGATACTACACGATGCAGAGCACCATTCAACAAGCCCTTCAATTTCCTTGCCTGGCAGATAACAGCGGCGCGTGTTTCCAGTCAAATGCCTTCTCAGGATTTGTTGTTCGCCATATCAAATTTCAACCATAAAACCTTCGATGATGCATCGACGACATCTTCACGTTTTTCTTCACTGTGACTATGACCGAATGTGCAGGCATTGTATATCACTCCCTGGGTCGAAATCTCCTGCATTTACCACTGCAAAAGGCCTACATCAGAGTATGGATAGTTGACAGTGAGTCGGAGCGAGATCTACATTCACCACTAATTTGTACTTCTCGTACCTCATAGTCTCTGCAAGAGTCACCCTATCTCAAGTCTTCGAGAACAAGTCAGACAGCCCTACAAGCCGCGCCAAATACGTGTTTCCTCTTCCAGCGAGCGCTTCGGTTTGCGCCTTCGAGCTCAAACATGAAGATGGGCGCGTTCTAACCGGTGTTGCAGAGGAGACGTCAGAAGTTGCACAAACCTTTGACGTGCATGTCAGAGAGTCCGCGAGACTAGATCGATGTATGCAGAGCACATTACGATGATCCTGCACGAACCTTGACTCCGCCTTGATCCAGTATTTACCATTTCAGTTAGCGCGATTCCTGCCCGACAAAAGGTTACCGTGAATTTGACAGTGAGTGCGCTCAGTTCGTCACAAATGCTCTGTTTGACGAGCAAGCAGTTTGTAATGAATCTTTTGGACGAGGGAAGCGATCATGTTTGTCTACGGCTTTCAATGGCCATTGCTAAACGATACGGCGAGACCCCAGCAGCCATTCCCACAACCGATCAAAGGACGCGTGTTCAAATCACTGTAGATGCCAAAACCAGCGACGTGATTCAGGACATACATAGCCCTACTCACCAGATTTACCGCAAGCAATTCAGGACACGCACTGGGGAAACGGATGGACAATGGATGACCGCAACCTGGTTATCCGCGACGTTCCTGGACCAAGACTTTGTGTTGGAGGTGCATGCTCATGGACTCAACGAGTCTCGCTGTTTCGCCGAGGTTCGTCCCAAGCGTGCGGATACAATCGCCATGCGACTCTCTTTCGTACCAAAGTTCGAAATGCCTCGCGTTGCGTCGCACAAATACATATTCGTCGTCGATCGCACTTCGAGCATGAGTGGAGCCCCAATGGAAACCACCAAGCGCACGCTGGATATGCTCTTTCGCCTCTTGCCAGATGCGGATACGACATTCAACATCTTCAGCTTCGCGAGCAAGGTCGATGGTATGTGGGAGAGGAGTGTGCCGTTTAACGAAGAGAACATGCATTATGCGGTAATCACATTCTGTCACCATCAAAAACAACTAGACATTGAGTGGGTTGTGCAGATCTTGAATACACAAGCCATACGAGCCAACGATAGCGGAACAAGATTTGCCCATGCCCTGCAGCTTGCTGTGGCATCTCGCAATCGCAATCGCAATCGCTTCCTGCAGCTCAAGCACTCGCGATCTGCTGAATGTCCTACAAACAGAAATCCTGCTTGCATACTACTTGTTCAGGGTCGGATGGGCTGTCGAGGCGAAGTACCATTCAAGCGCAGCGGCCGGCCTTGTTCTGTCATTCCGACTTCATTCCTCTTCTCCGACTGAAGGGGAATCGGGTACAATATGCAGTTCGATATTTTCAGGACAATGATGATATTGAGCAGACAGAAGCCATACACGCGTTCTGGAACGTCTTTGCCCGGGATAAGAGTATGTCTGCTGTGTTGGGTGTTCCGCCTAGCGTTGGTAGATCTATTCGGGTATCGGTCCCTTGGCCTGGGCGGATGCAGGAGGTCAGCTTGTCTAATCAAGACACCCACTTCACGAAGCGCAGACAGGGAATTGGGCCTCAAGCTCAAGTGGACACTATACACCAATTCCTGGTGATGGACAGAGTGAGAAGGGAGATTTGGACTCGGCGCTTGCTTTCCACGCAAAGCAGCTGTGCTCCTTGACGAAGTGAACCATTTAGTCGAGTCATACACCTCAGGTGAGTATAACCGCGCACGATCATGTTCGTGTTATCCCTGCATTTCCTTTCCAAATCCCCGAGTCCGAGAAACACAATCATTCAGAGCACGATTCACGTCACTCGACACACTCATCCAACACATGCAAGCATCAATATCAATATTCATTCCGTCAAATTCCAATTCGTCTCTCACAAACGAGTCACCATCGTCCTCGCAATCGCTTCTTACTCCGCCTCGTCTTTTTTCTCGCCATTCAATATACATCTAGTCCCTGCTCTCCCTCGCTATAATCCGGCTCCACACCCCCTTCCGCGACTCGTACCCATATCTCTCAAATGCTGAGATTGTGAGAGCTGCTGTGCGCGTGGCACGTGTTTTGGAATGCGTGAATGTGGATACGGTGCGATATTTTGATCTTGATATCGTGAATTTTTATAGTAGACTTTTGATATCATTCTTGACGGTTTGGTGACCGCCAGGTGATATGGATCGATGCGGCTTTTGTAATCCATGCTGAGGTTGGTCGGTTACAAGCTTTGACGGTTTTGGCCGGCTCAGTTCCCCGTACACGGTGAAGGACTTGTCCATGACCTAAGGACTGTGTTAGGTGTATTAAGAGCTATTGCGGACCATTGCCCTGTGCTTGGTACGTCTCGTTTTTGGTTTTATTGAAAGACATGTCGTTGATGGAGGTCATTGATAACAGCGCTCCGGACAAAATTGGAGACTGTAATGCCCCGGCTTGAGTACATTGGTACGCTGTGAGACTGATTTTCTTATCCTTTTCGCTAGCATTGTTTTGAACATTTCATTTCTCTCATATACATGGACCTTTCCCATTCTGCATTCTGTCCTTGATCCCAATACATCGTGTACACTACGATCTGCGAACTTTTTGATGTGCTTGTACAATCCAACATTGTAACATTACGCGTCTGCTACACCCACCAACGGTTGACATGATGAGCATAACCATCCGACCCCAGACTCAAATTCAAATCAAAGGGTACACACCTGCCGGAGAGATCCTCCCCCTATTCCCATTCCCGTTCCCAAAAGCTCTCAAGTTAACTTTTGTCCCATCCGTCGATTTCAGCGTCACGGTGTTTTTACTGGGGACGAAAGTGTTTGCGTTGAAGTTCAGACTTCGTGTGCGGGAGGTGAGCGCTGGGCTTGGGGAGGGGGAGGACCTTGGGCTTTGGGAAGGCGCTGATGCTGATGTGACAGGGCTTGGGCTTGGGTGGTGAATACCGACTCGGAATGGGAATGGGCTTGACGATCGTCCTCGATGTGTAGTGTATGCTTGAGTACCTCGGTACTCTGTGAGACTATGATTTTCTGATCCTTTCGCTAGCATTGATTTAAACATTTTCTCATATACATGGACATTTCTCATTCCGTTCTTGATTCCATCTACATCGTGCTGTAAACTAATACGATCTGAGGGGAATCATACTATGGGCTAAGGTAACTACTAGTGGGGTGAGGCGCATGGATCAATTGTAGTATGGTCATGTAAATTGTAACTATTATTCCATAAGTCATAAAAGGGCATATTCATATTCGTAACGGAGTACGGGAGACGCGGTGGAATGAGATGATTGAAAAGGAGACCATTGCGACGAAACGAGGACCAACTCCAAGATTCATACCGGCTTGAACCAATCTACATCTGGAAGGTGTCGGCGCTCCCCGGGAGCTAAGCGTTGCAAGACACTGGCTTTTTCTAGGTCACATCTCAAGTCTGGCATTAATTCCGGCACTTCCGGGCGCTTGAGGGCTGTGATGCGTTTTGAGTACGATGTTCTCAGACAAATCCTGTCTCACTTACCACAAGCGTATGCATCGACGAATTCTGATGTGCCACATGGATTCAGGAATAATCGATGGCTTGAAACATCACGGAACCCGTACCGCCACGACGGGGAGGGATCCAACAGCTACCACGGTAAAGATAAATAAGAGTGTTGGAAAATGAACGATAAGAACTTACCCCACAAATCAAATCACCTACATTACCCTTCAGATTTTGAAGGATCGGGAACTCCCTGTGCGCTCCACCGCTGCTGGTGCACCAAGCAGCATAGTCTAATGTATCCCTCTGGGTTTGAAATATCGCCTGAAAAGATTGTATCAGCAAGATAGCAGCAAAAGGAAGATGAAAAACGCGCCATATGAGTAGGCGAAACAAGCTGGTATAGAACACAGCCCAATGCCCACCAGTCGACTGGTGGTCCGTACGTCATGGCATCGCGGTCGTATACGTTACATAGGAGTATCTCTGGCGCCATAATATAGGGCGTTCCCACCACCTCTGTCGAACATGCCCACTGTCGATCCAAGGGCCTTGAATCTACAGCTAGATAGCACAAGCCAAAATCGGCGATACGAACGTTCTCTCGAACGTCGATGAGGATGTTTCCGGCTTTGAAATCACGGTGGATGATGCCAAGCTCATGCAGAGCGTCGATGCCGAGGGCCTTCAAAGTCGGAGGCGTCAGACGTTAAAAACAAGGAAAGACAACCACTTACTAGTTGTACGGTCCACCTGCGGGCATGTCGGTAACAGTATGCAGAATTAGATTTCATGAGGTGGGACAAGTCGTTCGTCATAAGATCCTATAGGTGTCAAATGGAGTCAGATTTACTCGAATGGCTCGCAGGGGAAAAGGACATACCATGGCAAAACATATATCTTTTGTGGTTTGAAAACTAAACTCGAGCCCCATGAGGAATCGAGTCCCCGGACACGGCCTGGCTAATGCCAGACGTTTATATACCGCAAGTTCGTTCAAAGGCGACAATGCTGGAGACATAAACTTCAGATTGTCCTTGAGAAACACCTTGATGCACATCAAACGATTGGTCGGTATGTCCTGCGCTGCCACTGCCACACCACATCCGCCCGCGCCCAAAGTGCGCAAAACGTGGAAGGGGCCATGGACGAATGACGATTGAGGCGCCTCATCAGTATGGGTAGACATGTCGGCTGTGTTAGATGAAGAGGATGAAGCAGAGATCAACTTTCGAGTGACCTTGTGATCAGAGTGAGTGAGAAGGAACAGTAAGGTCAATGAGCAATTCGATGAGCCATTTAAACGTCTCCTGTGGAATGTCCACAGCCAAACAATGAGTTGTGGACGTGTGGATTGTTCCACAACACCCAAAGGCAACCAAATAATGCCACTGTCAATCACGACGGGGGAGATTGTCGAGGCGTATACTGTGGAACAATCATGATGCGAGACGTAAGCTGCCTTGACGTGACTATCGATGATTGCAAGGACTTACGGCCGCCTGTATATCTACGAGCTTATGGCAGAAGAGTCAGCAGCCAATCATTAGAAGGCGAGTCTCGTCTGTCGTATCACGGATCGATTTCTGACCTCGTTTGCTAGAAATACGGTCATGCTGCCTTCGACTCTCCTTAGACAGCCGCACTCACATCTTGCGTGTTGCGGTCTAAGCCCCTTGTCAACATGCAGCCGCAAACGCCAAAAAGGAGGATGTCCCTAACGAGGACGGCTTCATCAACCGATGTTTCTCATTTACAATCAGGCGGGATAAGTGGGGGACACCGAGTATGATCGTCGGAAATTTCATCAAGTGCTGACGAAAATGCTGGAGATTAATGTGTAGAGAAGCAGCGAGTTTATCTTGTAAGTCATGATAAATCACGAGTTTCGGTTGAGAAGGGTTACTGGTGCACTGACCAATAGATTCTCCCATGCTCGATTCTCCAAGCATCAGAGCTTCTCTCCCTGTAGATGCGTGCAGCAGGATGTGAGAAGGTACGAGTTTGGAGGGGAATCAAATTCGACGGAGACGCTACATGTAAGTTGGTTTATTTGACGATGCCAAGGGTAAATCTCGTCTACACGCCCTCAGGCCCTTACTCTTCGGATCCCCCAGATCTGATGAACCAAGACCCCTTCAATGTTTCGCGGATGGCGTATACTGAGTCCATCTGCCGAAATCAGCTGCCACTATAAAATCAAACTTTCAATTACCCATTGCGATTCCACCACCACCGCCTGGAGATATAGGAATCAAGTCGATTATCACTTGAACTTGTACAGCTGGAAATCCCGACTTTGTGCAAAGTTCATGTCATATTGAAGCACCAAGCGAGGTTCTGTGAGGTACTTCGTGGCAGCCGCACAGTTTTGTTGAACGAGATCATAATTGATGTTGATCATCCGGAGAGTCCTGATGAAAAGCATGCAGCCTGAGGCGTGCTAGTAGTCCTGTATATCATCATATCACGCAAGTTGAAGTGCGGCTGTGCCAAATATTCCAAACGTCCTCTGGCGAGAGCTGATGTAATCACTTGGTTTATGACCTGCAACTTCCATGGGGCGGCCCAGGCCAGTGCTATTCTGATAATCCATGCTCTCAAGTTTAATGACAACATCCCTCGGCTCGAACTAAAAAATTGCAGTCGCACATCCAAGAGTCATCATTCACGATACCACGTCTACATTCCCGTCAGACTATTTTAATTGAATACAACACAAACAACGATCAGACGACAAACAGCAGACAGTTTTCCAGCAACATCCCGGGACTGCCTCGAATACGGGCCAACTGGTATGCCAATGTTCTGGTCAGTGTTTATGCCTGAGCATCTTAGCCACAAGTGATAGCATTTAAGTATTCGAACAAGGATATCTCCCTTATCACCGAAGTCACAGAATCTCTTTTAACCCTGGGTTCCTCTCTACGATGTCCGATGGTCTTATGGTGCCGCTCTGTCTCTGCTTGTCGTTGATGGGAAGTCACCTATAACAGCACTCCGGACAAAACTAGAGGCTGTATTGCCCCGGCTTGAGTACATTGGTACTTTGTGATTGTGATTTTCTGATCCTTTTCTCTCTCTCTTTCGATGGCATTGTTTTGATCCTTTACGCCGACATGTTTTGAACATTTACATTTCATTTTCGAATATACATGGACATGGACAGACATCTCTCATCTTGTTCTTGATCCCAATACATCGTGTACACTACGACCCGCGAACTTTTTCTTTCTGCGTTGCTTCACAACCTAATTTTACCATCACGCGTCTGCCACCAACGGTTGAATCGGTTGAATGGCTACGGGTTGATATGAGTTGTACCATCCGACCTCAAATGAAAAGGTACACACCCGCCGGAGAGATCCTACCCCGATTCCCATTCCCAAGAGCTCTCAAGTTAACTTTTGTCCCATCCGTTGATTTCAGTGTCACGGTGGTTTTACTGGGTACGAAAGCGTTTGCGTTAAAGTTCAGGCTTCGTGTTGGGGAGGTAAGCGCTGGACTTGGGGAGGGGGAGGATCTTGTGCTTTGGGAAGGCGCTGATGCTGATGACAGGCCTTGGGCTTGGGCTTGGGCTTGTGTAGCGAATACCGAATGGACTTGGGCTTGACGATCGTCTTCGATGTGTAGTGTATGCACGTATGGAACGAGTTCTTTCCATGAGTCCTCGTCGATGAGGGTTTTGGTAGGATCGACTGTCCCGTCTTCGCGGTAGAATAAGGCGGATGTTATATGTGAGTCTGAAGGGAGATCCATGGAGGCTTTGAGGAGCCCAGATACGGTCTGCACGAGTACGAGTAGCACTGGTAAGAAGAGAAGAACGAACGAGGAAGAGGCAAAGGAGGGGGCTCACCCTGAACGGCACACGGGAGAGATGCTCCCTCCCAAACGCCTTCACAAAAGACCCTTTCATCCCCGCATACTCGACCATGATAGGCGATGCTCTAGGCAGTGACGAAACGAGACGCAAGGCCTCTATGCATTGTGCAAGACCCGATGCTACGTCGTTGGGCGACGACGCTAATTGAGAGAGGATTTTTAGTTGGGAGCGGTTCATCGCGATCGTTTGTACTGGGACTGATACTGCTACTGCTTTGAGGGCATCATGATCTTATCGATTGGATGTATAGTGACGATCAAAACGCACCTTAGTGCAACTGCTTTGAAATTACGATGATCTGAGAGGGGAGAAAGATAGGGTAGGTGGGTAGGACGAGGCACCTTAGTAGGGAATTGATTTAATCATATATGAGTCGGCACACGTTGCACCACGCTGCAATGCGCGATGCAGGTTATTCGGTAATGGTTAATGGGTATTAGCTAACGTGCCCCAGCTGACACGGGCGTTTGTGATATCGATCAGCTGTGATAGCGATCAGAGCCTATAGCTAGCTTCAATGACGTTGTTTTTTGGCTGATAGAAGCGTGATTGAAATAACGTAGTGCTTACCACGAAGAAGGATGTGCAACGTGCAACGTGAGTTGGAGCTGCCAGTCCTGCAGGTGAATGCGTGGTTTTGGTGCTGCGTAGCTTTTGTGCCTTTTATGGATCGATGACGAGAGTCTGGAATGTGTAAGAGCGTAGTGGTTGGATCATTTCCGCTGAGAGTTCTGGGTTGAGTTCGTTCAACATGTGGCTCGACTTCGAGTTGGCTTGGTAAGCCTGCGATGATATAAACACACAAAAACACCCGAGTCACGAGCAATTCACCACTTCGCCTCCCTGTGAACCCTGCGATATTTGTGGGGTGCGTGCCAAGGCCACAGCCACGAAGGAACTGGAGGTCTGTGACTTGTCAATTTTCTCTTCGAATTCGTCTTAGAACTTGCACTTTAGCAGAAATTCTCGCTGGACCATGTAGTCATGATCATGTTAACTGAATTCTGAGAAAAACAAAATATTGATGTCATTACACCCAAATCCGATTAATGTCCAATCATGCGCTGTCCCAACTGAGAGCGGCCGGCGCTTCTCCATCAACACTCCCACCACCTTACAAGCTGCCTGCTGAGCAGCACAACAGATAATGTACAGCGTTCTGCTGTTCCCAATCTCTACACTTTATGGGGTGTTAGGGCTGTTAATTCGGGTTCTTTTGACTTTCCTGGTACCTTCCATCGGTGAGCCTCTTTTCCATTCGTTCACTTCCCCCCATTTCAACTCGATATTTGTGGTTCTCTCATCACGAACATCTCTCCAATATGTCATTGTTCTCTGGAGATAGTCATAGACCTTCATAGTCTGACTCGCTGGCATTCCACCCAATTTCACTTTCTCATCTTGTCAGTGATATTGGCAGAGGCTAAAGGGCACTGTCTTGGGACGGCAAGGTCCCAACGATGGTATTCATCTTGCTGTTAGTCCCCGATGTGGTCCCTTGTCTGGCACACCGTCGGACTTCAACGCCGGCTTAAATCTTTCTCAATTCAAGACCATCATTGCGTTTGGCGTTCGTAGGTGTTCTCCCTTCGACGTTTCAGCTGGCTAATGAACCCACGCAGGACTCATTCACTGATGGTGGGAGACAAGACGGTGGCCCTCTTGACCCTGCTGTGATGATACCACCAAATGTCCTAGCAGGCGGTCGTTCGACTAACGGACCCGTCTGGGTCGAGGGCATTGCCAGTGACATTGGCGCTAGTGTCATGGATTATGCCGTATGTTTTTCATCGTGATCAGTTCGTTTCTTGACGTCCTGCAGTGGTCGAGCGCTTGTACAAATATCAGCTTGTGGCCTAGTAATCCATATCCCCGGGACTTCGTTATGCAGAGTGTGTTCCTTCCTCACTTACGGTGACGTTTGTCTGAATAATCGCCTCTTCAGCGACAATATTTTTAAACCAACTCAATAACTTGGACCCGGAGACCACTCTATACGCTGTATTCTTTGGAATTAAGTGAGCGTTGCAGAACATTTGCATTGGTCCGATCTAACTCCGTGCCATAGCGACTGGGGGGACTCCTTTGGTACTATCTTAAAATCACAAGTCCGAATCCATGATAACTGAGTCTATCTTCCAGTGGACGGAAACCACCTACCAGAAGCAGCACGAGACATGCTAGGCCAAATCGCTCTTCTCGCTTCTCCACCCACAAATGCCCGTAATTTTCTCATCACCGATGCATACGGCCGCGGAACTCATAACGCATGGGGGGAGGCGTGGCTTCAATCCGTCTTTGACGGTCTCATCGCATTCCGTTTTCAGGATCCTCCATTGAATGTGGCTTTTGCCGATTTTGCGTCCATCTGGGATGGAGTGCTTGGATCTGATCCGGGTTATGAGGCTTTTGGGTACACGAACCCGGGTGCGTGCTTGATCGACGGAAACGTTTGTGATGACCCGGAACATTACTTTTATTGGTTTGATGGGTAAGTGCAGTATGAATGACACACGTGATGTTTGATGAACTCATTAATGCTTTTGTAGGCATCCTTCTAAACAGACTCATAGGATCATGGCGGACTACGTGGAGGAGGTGATGATGCGTTGTCGTGTATAATTATGTTCGTGCTCTCTGTTTTTCTGCCATTAATTCGACTAAGAGCAGAAATTTAGATCTGTACTGTTATCATGTAGCACATTAAGTAGTGCGGATGTACCAGCAGCGCTTTCAAGCATATCATGTAATTGATAGAAGGGGTTTCAGTATGCCGATTTAGAGGTATCGCGCTCGTACGTGATCTGTGCATTGTGGGTGCACCTCCACTGTCCGTTGTTCGCTTCGACGAAACACACCAGGGCTAAAAGGAGTGTTACAAAGTACGAAATGCATCAATGATCGGTTGCTTCGGCGAAGATGTTACTGCATAACAGCCACATGCACACACAGAGACACGGCCCCTGAGCATGATTGCGACCTTACCCCCTGTTCGATACGAATGATGGCCAAACAAGAACAGGTGACGAATGGGATTAAGTTTCTGCAACGGGGATCGGGCCTCAGGTATTGGGCGCGGAGCCCCTTGCTTCAGTGATTGAGGTAATTCGCAAGTACTTAAAGATGTTGACACCTCTTTACACACCATTCAGTTTCCTGCCAGATCTTCAGAACCATCAGTACTCCAACTCGAATCAGATTTTGCAGACATGTCATCCTTGGACTCGAAGTATACCCCAGAACAACAGATCACAGAGGTTTCCCCATCCGTTATATGGTGCTCATGACAAAGGCTGATATCCCCTATAGATTTACAACAGGTTGAAGGAGACCTTCCGTGAGGGCCGCACTCTTCCGTTGGAATACCGCCGCAAGCAACTTCTCCAGGTTGCCCGCCTTGTTCAGGAAAATGCTGATGCTCTCAAGGCATCACTGAAAGCTGACCTTGGGAGATGCCCTGTCGAGGCCACCCTCCCGGAACTTGGTCCAATAGTTTTAAGTGCCCTTCATGCTGCCAAGAATCTCGACGCTTGGAGTTCTCCCGAGAAACCACAAGTAGAGGATTGGCGCAGTGGGTGGGACACCACAATCTTCAAGGCGCCCAAGGGTACAGTGGTTAACATTAGGCAAGTCGCTTGTACCATCTGGCCGGGTTGTCTTGGCGCTTTGTTGACAACCCACCTTTAGTCCCTGGAACTTTCCATGGGTGCTCACAATTTTGCCACTGATTGGCGCAATCGCTGCGGGTTGTACATGCTTGATCAAACCTTCAGAGCATGCCCAAGCCTCTGCAGCCCTCATGGCAGAACTAATCCCGAAATACCTTGACCCAGATGCATACGCTGTCTGCCTCGGAGCCGCCAAAGAAACCACCCATGTCCTTAGTCTAAAATGGGACCACATTTTCTACACGGGCAGTGAGAGTGTTGGACGGATTGTCGCCCAGGCGGCGGCAAAGCAACTCACTCCCGTGACTCTCGAGCTTGGTGGACAATCGCCTGTCTTCGTTGACGGGGACAGCACGAACCTTGAGATCGCCGCGAAGAGGATTCTATGGGGAAAGCAACAAAACGCAGGACAGGTAAGGTCTACCCTGCCACCACAATGAGTAACAACATAACCGTACTGTCACGGCAGGTTTGTGTCGCACCGAATCATGTGTTTGTGCAGGAGCAACACCAAAGCGCGCTGGTGGAGGCGTTCAGGAAAGCATATGACTCGTTCTGGCCTAATGGTCCGCTTGACTCCTCGTCTGAGATGGCTCGCGTTGTGAATAATAGCCACTACAACCGCAACAAGGAGCTCCTGTCTCAAACTAGTGGGAAGGTCGCGTTTGGAGGACAGGCTGGGCCGGGTCTTCGCATCGAGCCAGCGATTGTGACCGGCGTGAAAGTGAACGACCCATTGATGGATACGTCAGTTAAGCTCGTGCCCTTCCAAGAGCCATCTAGCTGACTGTTCAAACCGTGATTGCAGAGAGATATTCGGTCCTATTTTGCCAATCATCCCAGTGGCAGACGTAGACGCCGCCATCTCACACATACAATCGATGTGAGTTTTCTTTTGAAGACTGCCTGTGAGGAAAAATGCCCATCCCATATAGGCCCACACCCCTTGTCATTTACGTCTTCACTGAAAATGAGGAGACGAGAAACAAATGTAGGGATCACGTTTCACGCATGCGATGCACGTTGATCAGCTGTGTTCCAAAGTCATACAGCGCACCCAGAGCGGGCAACTAATTCTCAACGAAACCTTCGCTCAGGTCGCTGTCTATGAAATGCCTTTTGGTGGTCAAGGACAATCTGGCTGTGTGTTGCGCTCTGCGTGTCGTTGAGAGAACTGCTCATCATTTGTTTATTGTAGATGGATCATACCTTGGGAAGTACTCCTTCGACACCTTCACCCATCAAAGGGGCTATATCAATGTCCCCCCGGACGCAGGGTGGGTGAATGACTGTCTATGTCGAGCTCACCTGACTAACTCCGGACATGTCTTGAAGGACGGAGGGCAGCATGCAGGGAAGGTACCCTCCTTACTCGGCGGGTGTACTGGAGTTTTTCTCCCAGGCGCTCAATGCCGAAATTCCTGACGCTTGATCCCTCGTTCGTGGTTGAAACTTCAAGGAAGTATACCAAACCACTGGCAAGCGAGCTGCAGTCATACAATGTCCATATCATGTTCAATTGATCCTAGGGCTCACCTTTGTATGTCCCAAATATTGTGACTAGTACTGGTAACAGAGCAAGTTGAGTGTGGTGAAATTTGTTTGGTCACGCCGATTTATTCCGACGCTCGAGACTTCCAGAGCTTCCGATCGAGTCATTCCTCGCGAATCCAAGTCTGACACAACTTAGGGTGATTTTATCCATGAGCCTTTCTGGCTAAGTCCCAGTTTATTTTATGGTTTAACGTCTTACAGGTTGAGCTCAAATCCCAGCTGGAATGAAAAACTTGAACCTCAAACGTTTCTTGCAGGCTCCCGCGACACGGCCATATCTGGCAACTTGATGTTGATGGCAAGTGGCAAGGTAGAAGTATGTATTCAATATGATTTCTTAGGAGTCATATCCTCGATACTAGGTCGTGACAGGTATAAGGAAGGCATAAGTTTGTTCCTGCTTATAATGTGTATCTGAAGTCAGGTGCACGGTCTCCCCACTCCCGCAATTCCTGTTCTGAATATTGCACTTTCTCTCCCCGTTCCGCCGCGAGGCGTTCGGTAGCGTCGCGTTGGGCGTTGATCCTCTTGTAAACCAACACCACAATCGGCAAAAATGTGAATCCAATCCCGACGAACATGAGTTCCAATGCGTCTGAAAAAATGAAGAGTAAGCCGGCGCGAGCGATGTCAACGAAGTTGAACTTACGCCCAAAAATGAAACGAGGTGAGTCTTGCGACCTATAGATGGTAGCTGCAATTGCACCACTGAAGTTTCCGATGCACATTAGGAGGGCCATGCCAGCACCTCGTTTGTACTGGCCGGAAAGATTGTTTCCGAGCCTTAATTACTATATGTTAGCCTTATTCACGACGTAATTGATATTGATATACCAAGAAATGACACCGGGGAATGCTGCATAGCTTCCCATGACAATGAAGAACGTCCCAAAGTACTTGACACCACTGGGTGCAGTGGATATGTTTATTGAAAAGCCGATGAGACACATTGTGAGGCCGGCAAGAATGAAAGGGGATCGTATCTTCAACTTGTCCGAGTAGTGTGCAAAAACGAGCAATGTCAGAGCTAAATGGAACAGGTTACTGCGTGGGGTTGCAGACGTGTAAAAAAACTGACTGGCGGCGACATATGGCGGCACGGTGAGCAACTGGCTGACTGGCGTGTTATATCCAAAGCTGAATGCGAATGAATAGATGGATCGCAATCAGATTGTGACGACAGACCTATTGATGATCGTTCTGGCCCAAATATGTTAAACACCATGATATTCAAAGATCTAAAAATCAACTTACGGGAGAAACAGGGTTATGCCAAACACTGAGAGTGATCAAATCAACTTCTGCTGTCGCTGGACAGCAAAGGTGTGTCACTCACGAGGCCCAACGATTGACACATAAATGGGGATCTGAAGCCAGACCTGACGAGTTGATTGAGACACGAAAATGACAAAGCTCAGGATAAGGATATTTGATATTTTACCTGCCAGTCTCTGAACGCGGCCCAGACGTGCCTGCCCGCAAACCCCTCTTCTTCGCCGACTGATGAATTGTCGTATTCTGAAATAAATCCGAATCGTATACGTTCTCTCAGAATCTGTTGCTGCACCCACTTTTCCGCCAGATAATAAAAGCACGTTCTTCTGGTGTCAAAAACTTAGCTGTGTTCGGAAAGTCGACCAGCACTGATCGATTATATATATATCAGCATTCCGTGTGATCGAACGCGTGCTGTACTCGCCAAAGAAAGCAATGATGGCTGCAACTATAGTTGCAAGGCCTTCAAGCATCTGTATGTAGATTTTGAGCATCACTTCTGACATTGACCATGAAGGAGCTCACAAAGAGCCAAGACCATGCTTCGAGTCCTTTCATGCCACCCATGTAGCCAATCCCAAAGGCTAGTAAACCAGAGAAAGCACCTGAAATGAGCGTTATTATTTAAGTCCCAATGATATAGCCAGACAACGAACCTCCAATTGTTGCAGCACCGAAAAACAAGCCAACTATCGGAGCACTTCAACATTCCCTAAAAACTAAAAATAGGATACTTACTTCGATATTGTAACATGTGTCTCGGATACCACAAAGTAAGACTACGGCTCCATCAACAATCAATATCCCATGAAAGCTCTCTACTGTACTCACTAATAAACCACACCAGGGAACAAACCTGCCTCAGCAATACCAAGACAGACTCGCGCTCCAACAAGCTGTGGGTATCTGACATGCAAGGTCAATAGCAAGTCGAACATTCAGCGAAAACTGCCCAATCTTACGTCTTCACGAAAGCCATGAGTGTCCTGGCAATAGGATTCCTCAGCAATTTGAGAGCTTATTAAGACTGAATGACGCACATCACTACCCCCCATAGAAACTGTTGAGCGCCGTGAGATCAATTCAGCCGCCATCATGCAAGACTCACAGTGATGCCTGGAAGCCATCTCAGATACGAAGTGAGTCAGCCATGTAGTACTCAAAGTCAACACAAACATCTACCTGGATGGCCTAAACACTTTAAGAACCAGGCTTGGGGTTGTAATCAGAGCGCAAATAAACAATACATCGGATCCCAAACGAACTTAGCGGGACATTCAAATAGGCAGTATGGCTTTACGGTTTGCTTCATAAGAATGTGATGTGTCCAAATGATGGTACTCACTATGATAAACATGATCTGTATCCAGCTGTGAGATAGGCGATGTTGTGAACACAGGACCACGGATTGCGTACCAATGCGAT
Organism: Suillus luteus UH-Slu-Lm8-n1; assembly: GCA_000827255.1. NCBI lineage: Eukaryota > Fungi > Basidiomycota > Agaricomycetes > Boletales > Suillaceae > Suillus > Suillus luteus. Next base: position 16,059 of record KN835534.1, read on the forward strand.
GTTGAATCTGTTTCCCGTGAGATCCAATTGAATGACTATTCCCTCCAACTTTGCGTTACCGATGTTACCTGTTGAAAGGTAAGGAGCATGTTCGATCTCAACTGGTACGATCACTACGCACTCCTGTCAAGGAAAGCCAGAAGATACATCAAACTTAGGATAGGCATTATCCGCATGTCAATCTTTCTCCATAGTTTCTTCTCCTGTTCTGACGTCAGCATTGGAACATTTTCGAGATCCAAAGCCGAGTCCTCCGACCGCTCCACGTCACACTGGTTGTGTTTAGGGCTGATGGAATTTATGCGATCGATGGGAGTGGTGTTCACAACGTAAGTCATGGCAAAACAGCGACAAGAAGAAGGGAGGTTCTTGTTCTTTCCTGATGCCTAATTCTATATTTGTACCCCCTTGGCTGAATCTTTATCGGCAGGAAAGGGGGCATACTATGACACATGAATGTCTGCCCCTGCGATAGACGGATGTGTTTGTGGGGATACAAAAGTTGGCTCCACGGGCGCACTTGAAGATAATTAGTCGTGTGCCTTTGGGTGGAGTATTACCACGTCACCATCAATGAAATACATGAAATGGTAGAGAATGTTGGTTGCGCGAACTTACTGAAATTCGAAACTCAGAATTCACATCCGAGCTTACGCAGAACTTTGTCCAAACTTTGGGGTCGCCTGCCAACAACAGGTTTCAAGGCTGGCCCCATGAATTCCATTACTGAATCCCAATGGATCTGGCCAGGTCTAATCTGCGCTGCCCATCACCAATTGAGCGTTGCTATACCGACTCGTGTAAATGTTCAGACCTCACTTGCCAATTCGTTTGTTCATTAGATAAGTACCTAAGATGAGTGAGGATTCACTTTCACGGTTTCTGGCTTTCCCGTCAGCAGGCAATGATAATAGAGGATGGTTCCGGAAGGTGGTACTTAGCTTCACATGTCAATAGCATCTCCTAAAGTTGATACGTGCAGTACTGATATGCGCGAGGACAGAAAATGATCGCATACAGGCTGACCATCGTAATTTGCATATCCACATAAAGGACTTACCCAGAGTGGAGTCCCTGCTGGCACGGTGATACCCGTTACTAGCCCGGACTCGAAAGGGCTGTCTACTAAGCCCAAACGAAACCGAGTTAACCGTTCTCAGCCTGAGGCACCCATACGACTCGAAGAGTCCTTGTTTGAGAAAATGTTGGAAGTATTGAGGTCCAGGAGTATGGAAAGCGAGATGCTCGTGTGAGGGGATATATAAGCGACATTTTGCTCATCATGATTTTGCTTCTTGTTCGCTGCGAGTGACAACAAGATTAATGAGAATTTCACCATAACTCAATGAAAGTCCGAAAGTTCTGTCGGACCGGCCTGTCCCGCGCCTTCTCTGGGACAAGAGTCTGTCCCCTTCCGACAAACCGCATCATGATCGTACATGTGCTGCTGATCGCCTTACAACTTGTGCAAGTATCCCCGACCTGATGCTAGAGATCGTGTCCGCGTTTGCCTCGTTGGTGTGTAAAGCACATACTATAATTCGCGAGGTTGTGCCGCCCGGTGACGCCCAAATGCTAAGAAAATTTTGGAGGATTCAAGTTGAACTTGAGGCGTTTCAAATATATAGTCAATTTAGGGCCGGACAAAGCAGGGGCATATGAAATTCGTTTATCCAACTGTCCCGAAGTCTTGCGAGGAACACAAATATCTAGTGCACAATAAGATGATATCTTTAAGAGGCGCGAGTAGCGGGTGGGATGTGAGCTGAGGATGGGTGAGTTCACGTAGTGACCGAACTCTGCAGAGCGGCGATTTGAACAATCACAGAAAAAGTAGCCCGTGGCAGGATAACCCATCCTCAACGAACATATCGTCGATGCCATACTGTATTGGAATGCTCTCCTGCCACCACCTACGTCGACATGTTGTGGAATGCATACTGCAGGAACACAGTGCCATCGCGGTGGTAGGACTATCAGGTACCGTGATATAATGATAATGACTCGGAGTTGGGAGCTGGACATTTTTGCATTCGGAGGGACAAGATGGTGGGCTCGGTGGGCAGGCTCGGGCAGGCTGGGCAAAAATCACTGTAACTCACTGACTGACAGAAAAAAGGTTCAAGTCCAAGTCCGGAGCTTGCCGAACGGTGCTTCGGCGATCGACTCGTCCGCGTTTAAACTTCACCCATCATTAGCTCTATAGGCTATAGCAATGCCAGGTAGTCCACGTCGATCCCATACCACGACTGCATAATGCATACCTCAACACCAACAGCGACTGCGGGCGAGGGCATAAATTATCGTCGAAGAAAAGTATCGCACTCGCCGATCGATTTGTGCGTCTCTGTGACGTTCGTACCTAACCGGCAAATAGGTTTTAGATCATCGAAGTATAGAATGTTCGATGTCCGGAGGCTGCGCATGTAAGTTTGCTGATATTTCATTATCGCAACATTATGTAGTCCAAGTCGCTTGACGCTTAGAATTCTCCAAGCCAGTATCTGGTCCGTAGATTCGCACGCGGCAAAGAATGCTTTACAACTTCAAGCTTCAAGTTCGCCCGTAACTTAGGTTGGACTGGATGGAATTATAGAGGTCACAGGGACTGATATACCGAGCAGTTGTGATTATGATTCTTGATATCAAATTTCTACAGTGCTTTCCAATCTCACGAGATTCGACCCACATTTCAATTTCAACACTCGAATTCGAATGAGCCATTGACGCAAAGAAATGAAGGTTGGATACAGACGAGATGCAGAGGCCGAGCAGTTTCCTGCAATTGCATCCTAGTCCTCTTCCTCTCATTTAGTCATCATCCCACCAAACAATAATCATCGCAGATGTTCCAAGGAGGACATCAGATGGGCTCAGCGTCGCACTAGGTCAACCTGGTATGTCTACGCCCAGCATTCTCCTTATACGAACTGAAGCGCAGAGTCGTCTCTCGCATTACTTGTTGCTTTGTTCGTCCCACGCACTCCTTCATTTATTCATTTCCATCTGTGCTTCAATTTTTGCATGTTCTTCCACCCCTCACATGTCGTATATCGTTGCAACCACTCATGGTACTCTCGTGATTACCATGTACATGCTGTACTGTGCGCAATGAACTACGCTCCTTCCTATTGACCCAGTTCTCGCAACACTTTAACCCGTATGTGCTGCGTGCAACTGAAGCCAAACGACCCCGCAATATTGAAACGTCTCCGCTGCGGTTGCAGTCTTCTCTTTCTTCAATTCACTTTGGGAGGCGTGCTGAACACACTTATCTCTCCATGGCCAGCTGTTTTCACTTGCCGGCATCTGGGATCCTTGCACTGCTCGTTCCATCTCAAAAATGTCACCCAGTCACTTTCTTACATAGCGTTCGCTCGAACTACCTCAAACTCGATGACAATGGTACGCATACATACAGTAGACAAAACTCGATAGTGTCCCTGGCATCTCCCACAAATCAAGTTTCCCGAACAAAATCATCATAATCAAGAGCTACAAGGATCAAATTGATGAATAATGAAGAATTAAGAAGGTCCGAGTCAGAGACTCACTCGTAGCACTGCTGCCAGCGTGTCCCATGTGCCATGCGGCCCAAATCCAGCTCTAGACCTCCTCTAGGTAACACTAATTCAGTCCAGGGATTATAAAATGAATTTCGGGAAGCGGGTGGTACCCAGAATAAGAGCCGACGATTGGGTCCCATCATCCATCCATCGTCTTCTGGAACAGCGAACGTCGACATGCGGTCATTATGAGGGGCACCTGTGAGTAGCTCAGTGGTGTCACGCAGTGCATGAGTCGAGTTTGATGAGAAGGAAATGAAGTCATCGTTCGCAGCGTTGGGTATGGGAATGGCCGCTGTTGGATGTGGGATGCAACTGCCATGTGGGGAGGATGATGAACAGTCTTCTTCGGCGTGATCGTGCAACGACTTCCCAATCGCTGCATACCAGACTCGGACAGTCCCATCATCTGAACAAGAAATGATGCGAGTCCCATCCGGAGAGAACGAAACTGACTTGACCCAATCAGTGTGCCCTCGTAAGGGCTGACCGATTGGCTGCCCTGTCGCTGCATCCCACAGTCGGACTGTCTTGTCGAATGAACCAGACACGATACGAGTCCCATCCCGCGAGAACGAGACTGAACTGACCCAATTAGTGTGCCCCTCCAATGGCTCACCCAATGGCTTCCCCGTTCCTACATCCCACAGCCGGATAGTCGTATCGTTTGAACCAGATGCAATGCGAGTCCCATCCGGAGAGAATGAGATTGAGTTAACCGTATCAGTGTGCCCTACAAAGGGCTCACCAACTGGCTGCCTTGTCGCTGCATCCCAGAGCCGGATCGTGTTGTCTGCAAAACAAGTTGCAATGCAGGTTCCGTTTGGCGAGAACGAGACTGATCTAGCACTATCAGTGTGCCCACGCAAGGGCTCACCAACTGGCTGCCCTGTTCTTACAACCCACAGCCTGACAGTCTTATCGTTCGAAGCAGAAGCGAGGCGAGTCCCATCCGGCGAGAAGGAGGCTGACATCACCGCACGAGTATGCCCGCGGAAAGGCTTACCCACTAACTGCCTCATCCCCACATCCCACAGCCGGACAGTATGATCTGCAGAACAAATTGCGATGCGAGTCCCATCCGGTGAGAACGAGATTGAGTAGACCACAATGTGCCCCAGTAAGGGCTCACCAACTGGCCGCCCTGTCGCTGCATCCAACAGCTGGATAGTGCCATCCCGAGAACCAGTCGCGAAGTGGGTCCCATCCGGCGATAGTGAGACTGAGAAAATCGAATTAGTGAGCCCTCGCAAGGGCTCAGCGACTGGCTGCCCTGTAGCTGCATCCCACACTCGGACAGTGTGATCTTCCGAACCAGACACGATACGAGTCCCATCCGGAGAGAACGAGACTGATGTGACGAAATTAGTGTGCCCCAGCAAGGGCTCACCGACTGGCTGCCCTGTTGCTACATCCCACAACTGCACAGTCCCACTGGCCGAACCTGTCACGATGCGACTTCCGTCCGGCGAGAACGAAACTGACCCAATGTAATCAGCGTGATCCTCCAAGGGCTCACGGACAAGCTTCCCCATCACTACATCCCACAACCGAACCCCATCAAGCGAACTAGATGCGATGCGAGTCCCATCCGGAGAGAACGAGACTGAGATGACCGGGTAAGTGTGCCCTTCCAAGGGCTCACCGGCTGGCTGCCCCGTCGCCACATCCCACAGCCGAACAGTGTTATCATCTGAACCAGAAATGATGCGAGTCTCATCCGGGGAGAACGACACCGAGTTGACACTATCAGTGTGCCCCCGTAAGGGCTCATCAACTGGCTGCCGCGTTGCTGCATTCCACAGCCGCACTGTCTTATCTCTCGAACCTGTCACAATGCGAGATCCGCTGCGGGAGAACGCGACTGAGTTAACCGATTCTGTATGCCCCAGTAGGGGTTCACCGATGGGCTGCCGCGTTGCTACATCCCACAGCCGCACAGTCTCATCAAACGAGCCAGACACGATGCGTGTCCCATCCGGCGAGAAAGAAACCGAGGTAACGACAGAAGTGTGCCCCAGTAAGGGCTCGCCTACTGGCTGCCCAGTCGCTGCATCCCATAGCCGCACAGTGCGATCATACGATCCAGTCGCAATGCGAGTCCCATCCGGCGAGAACGCAACAGACCTAACATAGTCGGTGTGTCCGTTGATCACAGTCAGAACAGCCGTCCAGTTGACATCACGTCCAGATGCCACACGAAGACAGTTTGGAAACCGTGCAGAAAACGTTTTGGATAGTGCAGAATTGACGGGCGAGAATGGCAGTGCTGATGCATAGAGATGAGGTGTGCTGTGCAAGATGGGGCGGCCGAAGAGTTGGATAAATCTCTGCACGTCCATTGCAGCGGACGAGGCACTTTCGCATCCAGTGTGACCCTGCAATTGCGATTGTGCGTGAGTGAGTATAAATTCCGAGCACAATAACCATGTGCTCACCTTCAACCACTTGGCAACAAGCGGAAGGGCGGGGACTGCACCGCTGAGAGCATTGAGAAGGCTGAGCACCTCGAGCCAGAAGAATAGTCGCTCATGCTCGAAGAATGAGCTAATTTCTTTGGCGAGCTCTGGATCGAAGTGAGTTGCTTGTACGTGGGCAGGCCAAAA